>JAMXBD010002966.1:0-149698 GCA_024138025.1 Combretum micranthum
AAGGCTTCAATTTTGGTGCCATTAAACAAGTTTCCTCATAAGGAAAATGCAAGAAAAGGAAATTTCCAAAATTCGGATTTTTGTGAAAACTTCTAAAAACACAATTACTAAGTGAAAAATATGAATTTCTATGCATAAATGAAGGTCATGGTTAGTATAGATGTTAAGAACTCATTTTTATTTAGATAACAAGTAAATTCCAAGAATAGAATCCTAAAAACCCTAGGGAATGTAAAGTTTGAAAGAATTGCTTTTTAGAAGTGACCATTATGGAGTTTTATAATAATTAGGAGTTTATAAGAGTTCATCATCAAAAATCATTAAGACTATGCATATATTGAGCTAATTACATGACATTCATACTAGGAACTCATTCATATACCATCTATACATGAATCATCAACTAGAAACATTTTTACCAATTGCGAAACAATTTTTTGGAAAGAGGAAAGTTACAGAAAAGATCTACCTCACTATTCTGTGACCTTAATATTCTCAAAACTTGAAAATAATATTATAATCGGATAGATCTTTTGAAGTAGATAGAAATCGATATAAAATTTGTGAAATTCCGAGTTAAAATGACCAAGTTACGGCCATTTTAAGTTGGAACTTCCGCAAATAGCGAGAATTCCGATTTTGTCTAGCTTAGATGCATAGCTTGAATTAGTTAAGTGATGAGATTCTTATTAGGTTATTCTTATTTGGTAGGTGAACCCTAGCACGACGATACCCTACCACCCTACTATTACTATTAAAAGACCGCCGTACCATGGCCGAGTGAGTACTACTTCCACTCTCAATTGTTGCTTGTGATTGTATTGATAGTGGCATTAGTTGTTTAGACAAAGATAAAACTTGATATGCATGATGGGGTATATGGGAATTATATACTTGTCTGTTGTTGATATATGAAGTTGAATTTAAGGAATATCGAAACCGGGTGTTAAGCTACTGCTTGTATAGTGAGAAGTTATAATTGATTGTCTACAAATAATTGTTGGTCACCTAAGAGAATCGGATTAACCTATTATTGGAACTCAATTATAATATGTTGGTTAATCGTGATCCATAAAACGAATATGTTGGTTAATCGTGATCCATAAAACGAAATCTTATTTAGTTAACCGTGAGCTTAAACGGCGTCGTACCGCAGGATTCGTTAATCTGCTAACCCAGGATGGAGGGCGCAAGTCCATCCACATATGATTTCCGACTAGTCATATGTTTGCTGAACTCATTTGTTTGATGCGTATCATCTTGATTCTTTCTTGATTAATCATTTACCTGAATGATTTGTCTTAATTGTGATATGGAAGTTTCACTCACTAAGCTAGTTAGCTTATGCCCCTATAGTTTTTACTTGTTGCAGCACAGTTCATTTGGCTTAGACCGAGGCAAGCCATAGCTCAGGTATCGGAGCTAGGAGTTTCCCTTAGATGTTTAATTCGGATTTGTCTAGACTTCCGTTAGAAACTAAAGGACTCTGGATGACTGTATTGGACTTAATATTATTTTGCGGGGGAATGCCCCTTAGACTTTTTAAACTATATTTGTGTTTTGGTTTATTATCTATGGCTAATGAATGCCACATTAAACTTCTTAACTCTATTGATTGAGTATTCTATTGTCATAAAGAGACGCTTTACATCTATATAAGACTCCCGAAAGGTTCGAATAGAATTTCGAGAGTCTTATATAGTATGTGGCGGGCTGTTACGTTTAGGATACCCCTATGGGCGTGACACTCATACTATTAAACGCACCCACTTGCTCTATCATTTTCACATCTTAAGCACTCCCCTCTCCTTCGCATATACTTGATTTCAATGTTCTTTGATTTGCTATTAAGATATTGTTCTACACTTATGAGCTCCCACCTTATGGCATGACCCTTAACTTTGCTAATATCTTTTGGACTAATTGTTAGACTTAGGATAGTTTAATTTCTTTTTGGTTTTCTTTTTATGCTATTTTTTCTTGGTTTTGTTTTTGTTTGCAAGCATGAACTTTTAACTTGGCTAGGTTGACAAGAGTTATGGTGTTGCTGCTAATCAATGCTATTACAATTTCTCCTTTTTGGTCCCGGTTATGATACATTCATGATGACATCTACATTTATTTGGGGAAGTTCTAGTGTCCTTTTCTTTTTACATTTCTTTCTTAACCCTGTTCCTTACTTGTGCTTAGCTAGAAGACATTGAGAAAAATGTCTTACTTAAGTATGGGGAAGGGATATGCTAAAAGAAAGAAAAAATTAGGGTCATATTTGAACTCAATGAAACATATGCACTTGTTAGTCAAATTTCGCCCATATATGAGTTTACTATTAAGCTTTAAAGTTGGCATGCTTTGAAAGAATAGAATCATGAAATTATACTCATTTTTTTAGGCTAGCATTCAAAAGATGAAGTATGGTGACTTTGTGAGCCTTACTCACCTATTTTGAACTTGGTATACTTAGTTTTAAGATAAAATATAAGTGAGGCAAATTTACTCACTATTAGATGGTTAAGTTTAGAGTTATGAAAGACGTCAAAGTCCCTAGTTAACAGTTTGAACGATTATATTTCTAAGCTTGTTAGTAGTACATTTTCTTTTCAATCACTTTGAGAGTTTTTCCAACTTTTTGTGAAAGCGGGCATATATATGAAATTATCACTTGGTGATTTTTTTTTAATAATCTCTAAAAAAATTTAAAAAAATAGACAAAGTGCAAGCTAAGTTGACAAGGGTAGGCTTTGGTACCCTAGAAGAGCGAAGTTTGACATCGCTGTTGATTATGCAAACATTTCACCAAAAAAAAAAAAAAACTAAGCTAAAAAGAAGCAGGCAAAAACCCCCTCTAGAGGAATAGAAAAGATGGAGGCAAAAACCTCAATGAAGGCTAATAAAAGTAAAGATTAACTAATGAGATTTATAAAAAGAGGAAAAAAATACACGGGAATGATGGATGCTATATACTTTCACTTTAGGTTATTGTGCTTAGAGAGGTGATTGAATGGTCTAAATGCTTGCTAGTAACTGGTGAGATGAGATCATGACACTTTTGCTTTGTTTGAATTTGTATCTCCTTATTACTTTAGAATCGGTTGTTAAATGGTGAGATTAATAGTTTGACTTTCTTGGATTAATCTTAAAAGTTTGACTATAGTATGCCAAGTACAAGTACAAATATGGTAGGTTTGAGCAATAGGTACTAATAAGTCACTTTGGTATGATGATCAAAGTGAAATCAAGGCGAATTAATCAAGTTTGGATTAATTTTGCAAGAGGAACAAACTTTCTTATTTCATCCTCACCTTTACCATAGCTACGCTGAACGCCAGGGGTGAGGTTAGAAGCATCATAGGTGATTAAGTTTTAAGCCTCACCTCCGACATTGCCAGGGAAGAACGCTAAGGATGAAGACAACAGGCATCAGAGGCAAAAATTGAGCATTTTGACTTTAGCCTCGCCTCTATCCTGGCCTTACTAATGCCCATGCTGACCTGGGTTTATGAGATAACCATAAATGGCGACTTATTTTCTTATTTTAGAAGTTTTAGATCGTTTTTTTAAGCTCTAAGAGAGAAATTACGAAGGAAAACACGAAGAACTTGCTAGAGCATCATTCAAAGATCACAATACATCAATTAAGGTTTATTCTTTACCTTATAATTTTTTCTATTTCCTCTAGATCTATTGTTCTTATTGTAAGTTCTATGGAGGAGTAGATTCTTATACTCTTCATCTTGTGAAACCCTAACCATGTGAGTTTTATCGATTTTTTATTAATGAATGTTCATGCCTTTGTAGCTATTCATGTGATTTCATTGTCTTGTGATTGATTTGTGTACGAAGTAATTACATGCTTGATTTTTTTGGATTTAAAGAGGTTTCATTCAATTAATAGATCTTCATGAATAGAGAAATTGTCATATCCCAAAGCGTACCCTAAACGCACAGTCCGCCACACTCGATACTTAAACTCAAGTATGACAACCTTAGTCACTTCATGAGTTTAAACACCGGGTGTAAGGCTCACGTCCAATATATAGGGAACCATACTTTGAATCGAAATAGCTTAAGGAAACACACATAGCAATAAGAAAGTAAATCATAACAGTTATAGCTGGATTAGTCTATTACATGAGCTAAGGGGCATACCGCCATCAAAATATTAAGAGTTCTTAAGTCCACATAAGTCTCTTACAACAACGATTAAATATATCAATTTAAGAGATTTAACTAGAAGTCTATGCCTATATCTAGGTCTCGACTTCTTCAAAAAGCTCCTTAAGTTCAAAAAGCTGTATCTAAGGAAAGTGGTGTCATGCCCCAAAGGGTATCCTAAACGTAATAGTCCGCCACACTCAATATTAAAGTTTAAGTATGACATCCTTAGTCATTCCTAGAAGCTTCGGTATTAAGTGTAAGGTGTACTCTCACAATTTTAGAGGACCATACATGGAATTATGAAGCTTAAGAAGATACAATAACAAATTAAGAAAAGAGGATTCATAATACTCATTTCATTCATAATAATAGTCTTACAAGTCTTAGGGGCATTCCCCAACAACAAATAACTAGAATCTATTACAAGAAATTTTCTATGAAATCTGCATCTTATCTATCACTAAACTTTATCTAAAAATTCCTTAACTAAAAAGGAAAAATACCTGGCTTCAGGGTCCATATGGCCTCAACCACAAATAGGTGAACTACAAAAGATATCTATAGGGGTATAAGCTAATAGGCTTAGTGAGAATTATTTCCATAAGTAAACTTCTTGTGTAGTGAAATTCAAACAAGTTATTTAAGCAATCAAGTGAAATGCAACATACACATGGGCAAACAAGGCATATAGTTTTCTGAGAACTATATGTTGAATGGATTTATGCCCTCCATTCAGGCTTTGGTGATGTGTGACCTCAAAACGAGTAGTTTTAGTTAAATTATGTTTTCGATCAATGCCGGCAAGCATACTAAGTCTACTCGAGTTGAGCCATGCTTCCGGATTCTGCCAAGCATTTGATTAATTCCATGTCACCAAGCAATCGCTTTCAATCATAACCGCTTAGTGTTGCTTTCGACTGTGCTACCATCCTTTTCACCTAAGGATAATAACCCCATGCAATGTGAATCATTTCGTGATATGCATGAATCAATTTATTTAGTATATCATAGTATCGTTATTAGCAATTTTATGGTGGTCAAAGAATTTCATACATATCAAGTACTATACTAAAACAACAATTATTTACAACATCTCTCGCCTCGATATTCTTAGAGTGCTTTCAAAAATTTTTACATACATATCAATTTATCTTTCCATAATTCTAATGTGACTAAACTACAAGCACAATCAAGTAAAGCCTTTTTAAGGAAATAAACTCATGTTGCCATGTCACACTTTCTCTAAACGGATGAGTCATTCAAACAATCCACTTAGTCAAAATAATCTTCACGTATGGGTATTCTTCCTTGAAATCACCTAGTCAAGGAAAATCCAAAATGAGTATTTCTCGATAACTTTCTTGAAGTTTCACAAAACTATGTCATAAGAACGTCAAAGTTCGTATAAAGGATGACTCAAATTTAAAATGGCCATAACATTGGTCATTTTAAGTCGGAATTGCCATATAATATACCAATTTCTACATATTCGAAAAGATCTATCCATTTCTAAAACTATTTTCATCAATAAATCATTTAGGCTCCAAAAGTGTAGTGACAGATTCTCCACGAATTTTCCCATCCCAAAAGCAATTTGTTTCAAACATTAAACCATCCAAAAATTTCTTTGATAAATACTTAGTTATCTATATAGTTGAAAAATTCCTTTTTCATAGATATATAGCTCATATTTTATCCAAGCTCAAGTGTTTGTTGTCCAACCAAATTTCTTGAGTAAAACAATGTTAGTTAAAAGTTTGGAAAATCATAATTTATAAGGAATTCGTTTTGTAAATCCTTAAAAATGAATATTTTGATTCTTTTGTTTTTCAAAGAATTATTTCATGTTTATTTTACTATTTTCCAAATGAATTTTTGATAAAATAAATTTCTTCTTTCTAAGTTCTCAATTTTAGTACTATATTTCCTATTTGTTTTCTTTGACCATTTATTTGAAAAATCTTAATTTGAAAACTCTCATTCCCTTTATATGAGGTTTCCTTTATATTATGTTATTATAGGAATCATTTTAGTATCAAAATCATCTTCTTTTTGGAAAACAATGTAATATAGAAATAATTAAAAAGTTTTTCAAAACAAAAGTGGCTTTTTAAAATTGTAGTGAGTTCTTCCTAAAGTTTTGAAAAGAATAGATTTTATCTTTTAACCATAGATTCTATATTTCATATAAAACCATTCTTAGGTGATACAATCTCCTTTTTATCAAAGTATAATTGGAGCTTTAAAGATTTGGACAACTGTCACGCCCCGAGGGGTACCCTAAACGTGGCAGTCCGCCGTACACAATACTAAAGCCTAGAATGACTACCTTAGTCATGCAAAGGCTTCCATATTATGTACAAGGCGTACATCACAACCAAGGGGACGCTCGGAGTACGCAATTTACTTTGATAATAAATAAGTAACAAGGCAAAGAGAATACTTAACATAAAACATAAGCATATCACATTCAATTCTTAAGGGCATGTTCTTCTTTATCTTCAATAAATATACGTCTCTAATCATATAGTTAGCACATATAAAGTACCTTACAAAATTCCTTCATCGTATGATTTCATATCCTTAATCATCCATCCATGACTTCTTTAATGTCATGAATCTCAAATTCAATCCACGATATACCTTTTCAACAAAATCTATAGGGGTATAAGCTACAACTAGCTTAGTGAGATATTCCTTTTCATTCGCACCATATTTTCAAACAAGTTTATTTATTTAATCAAACATATGCTATGCACACAATGCAACAATCACATGATTACGCGAATATATATAGTCATCCGGAAACCATATATAGAACGGATTTACCCCTCCGTATCAAAGGTTAGGGAATCGGGGTTGAAGGTCCTCGACCTTCTACTGCTAGTCCCCAGGTCCTCACCCACAGCGTTCGGTTGGCTCGGCTCCGAACCTAGAGTCGCTTTCCCCGAGCGATTTGGATTCTCCAGGAAGGAACATGGCCCGTGGCACCGCACGATCACAGCCAATCCAACTCTACGCGTAGGAGTAGCAGCCTTCTGAAATAGATGTGACTCGATGGATGCTATGCGTGAACGTTTTATTGTTCTTAGGTCAAACCTTATTAAGGTTTATTAGGGGCGATCAATCAATTTAGCAACAATAAACAATCATACAAGTAAGTAAACAAAATTATTTAAACAAGCAGATCGAAGTTGCGATATTCTCTCAATTCACGCATAAACATAGAATCATATATATAGCATAATCCCGAAATCCCCAAATATATTTGTTTTTATCTTTTCTTAATACTAATGCTACTACATTACAAGCACAAGCAAGGTAACGAAATTAGAAGGAATAACTCACTCGTCCATTTCGCTATCTTCTTAGTCGTAGTAATCCTCGGGTAGGGTATTCTCGTATCCTTCGTCACCTAGACAAAAGAAATACCCGGGATAAGTCTTCCATGAATTTCTATTCTTGGAGATTCTAAACTTTACTTAAAATCGTAAAATCGTATAAGAAGAAATTCCAACTTAAAATGGCCATAACTTGCTCATTTTAACTCGGAATTTCGCATATGATATACCGTTTTCTACCTATTCGAAAAGTTCTATCCATTTCTAAACTTATCTTGGTCATAAAAGGTCATTTGGGTTCCGAAAACGTCAGGTACAGATTTAAAACGAATTTTCTAAACTTTTGCAAAAATCCATTTCTAACTCAACTCCATTTTAAAGAAAATCCTTTTGTAACAATATAAATATATATTTGATAAACACTTTGAATATATAGGTATGCTCACTTTATATGCAAAATCCCAATGGTAGTGTCTCAACAATTTATTTCATGAAACAATTCATTTAAACCTTAGTTTTGAAAATTTCCTTTCAAGTATCTAAAGAAACTTTATATGAGTATATTCTTATTTTATTTTCTTCATTTCTTCTTCCAAAACAAGTTGAATTTTTCCTTAATTTTAGTCTTGTATTAAATTTTCCTTCTAGTGATTAAAGTTCAAATTCATCAAAAGTACATTAAGTTGATAAAAACCTTTTTATAAATTTTTGTATTTAGGATGGTTTTTAGAAAATGAATCTTGTCTTCTTATATTTATAAAATATAAGCTTTTGCTTTCTAAAACTTGTTCTTTCATTTCTTTGAAAAGAATCATCTTTATTGATAAAATCCATTATTGCTAACCTTACTTTATTTATATTCTTTTGAAAACAAATTCTTTCTTTTAGAATTTTAAAAATCATTACTTTTCCTAAGTGGGTTCTTCATGAGTTGATTTTTATATTAACTTTGAAAACTAGTTTGTTCCTTAGTTTAGAAAAGAATTTAAGTTTTCAACATTAACGATTTATTTTTCTTAAAACTTAAATTACCATGAAATATAAAGAAGATATTTATTTCTTATAAAACTATCTTCGTCATTTTAGGAAAATCTTGGGAAAGCTTGTAGTGCTTTATTTTTATGTTGTTGATAAAAACTTCATTATTTTGTGACAAACCACATGATAGAAAATCTAGTTTTGAGTTCCCTTAATAAAATGAAATTCTACTTTTTAGACTTAGTTGAGACATTAACATTATGTAGATGCAAGTATCATGAGCATATAAAATAATAAGAACATAAGAAAACACTAGAAACAAATAATAAGTAAGAAAATAAAATATCAAGCATTGGGAACCTTAGCTTCATCAAGGAATCCCGATCAAGTATTGGAGCCTTAGCTTTATCAAGGCATCCCGGGACTAAGAATAGACTAGTCCCGAAAGATTAAAATAAATAATCAAAAGGTTGTTTTGACTTGATATGGACAAGTCTAAGACTAGAAAGACTAGTCTTAATATCAACATAAAATAAATAAATTGCATAACTTGAAAATAAATAAATAACAAATGAGCTTATATGCTCTAAATATATATACATAATATACATAATACTATATATATAAGCAAATAATAATAACAACATAATAAAATAGGAAGCTTATGTACAAGAACAAAACATGAACATGTTGTTGCTTTTACTACTCATATGAGTTTCAAAACAACACCATAGTCATGTTAAGTTACATGACATGGATGAATAATAGATGGAATAAACATTTACCTAAGGTATGAAAGAGGTATGAAGATGGTAGTGAATGTATGGTTATGTGGTTATGGAGAGATGGTAGTTGTATTACATAAAGAGAGTTTTGGTAGGAGAGATTTTCTTCTTACAAGAAGAGAGTTCTTGTAAGAGTATGGAGGGAGTGTTTAGAGAGAATTTTTGCATAAATTCTTTACTTGAGAAAGGTGTGAAGAAATGAGAAGAGGAGAGGTGGTATTTATAGAGTTTTGTGAAGGAATTAAGAGTGAATTAAATAAAAGAAAAATAGATAAAAATAGAGAAGAGGGGGGTCAAATTGGCGCCGGCCATGGGGTGTTTGGAGAGAGAGATTGATTTGTTTTATTTGATTTGTGTAATAAAGAAGTAATGTGTAAAGTTTGATGTGATTAAAGGTGTATTGGAAATGAAAAAAGTAAGAAAATAGGTATGTAGGTGTAAGAAATAGGTGTAAGAAAAAGTAGAGATAGGTGAATAGTAATGAATAGTAGAAAAAGTACTATGAATAGTAGACTAGACAATTAAAGTACCGGTAGTAATAAAAATACGCGTAATAATGCGATATCTGTAATTTTTAGCTACCGAAAAATTCTAAAACTGATATTTTTGGAATTCTTGTATTTTTACGAGTCTATTGGTATAAACGGAATATTTTTAATATTCCGAGCTCCGGGACACGCTTTTCGAGAACTGATCCCGTTTGGGTCCGAAGGTCACTCGAAATTCGCAAATCTGATATTTTTATGTTACCCTATGTTATTACGAACTATTCTAGGTCATTAACTTAATTTCGTTTTCTAGGGTTTGAAAACGTGGGATTGCCGGATCTTAAACACTAGGGTTCGTTGTAGGCTTGTTGACTTTTAGGGTTCCGTTTTGATTTCCGATTCCGTGAGATATTCGTAAGATCGTATAATTTTTGAGTTTTGATCGTTTTAAAATTTTAGCTCGAAATTTATGTTTTATTTTATTTTATTTGTAATTATTTAATAGTTTTTAGTTCTCGGGATCGTTTAACCGAGTCTAGGTTTATGAGTTGACTCGATTTGACTTTTGTGGAAAATTTGGATTTTGTGATTCTAAAATTTTACTGAAGGAATTAGGATTTTATTATCTCGTTGTTAAGCGGTATTTGGATCTATTGTTTCGATTTGCGTTTTAGGAATTGGGTAGATTATTTAATTGACGTACGGACGTTGATTATATCGGTAATTGGACTTTATATTTTGTTTTAGGGGTTCTCGTTTTCTCAAGATTGAGAAAATTCGTTTTTGCTCTTTATTTGGAATTAAGCTTTAACTTGGTTCGATTTTTAGGGTTTCGTTTCTTGGCGCTTGTCTTGATTTAGAATTTGGTTTTAGCGTGATTCGATTTTTGGGATTTAAATTCTAAACTTTTAGAATTATTTTCTATGAATTATGAAAATTTTTGGGTTTACAACAACAATCTTAATAGGCATGATTATAAGAAATAATAACAAGCAAAAATAACATAAATAATAAATAAAGTAAAGTATTGGGAGTCTTAACTTCTTCAAGGTTCCCGGGACTAAGAATACTAGTCCAAAAAGAAAGACAAATAAAAGAGAGAAAATTGTTTTGACTTGATGAGGACAAGTCTAAGACTAGTCTTAAAACAACATGAAATAAATAAATAAATTGCAAGTGAGCTTATATGCTCTAAAGAATATATATATATATTATATATAGATACACAATTATACTTAGTTAGATATAATAACTATAATAATATGAACTAAGTAAAGTAACAACATAAATAGATATTCATGGACAAGAATAATACATGAACATAATATAGCTTCCATAACATTTAGTTTTTGGAAACTCATACCATAGTCATGTAAAGTTATATGACATGGGAAGAAGAAATTGGTAAATAAAAGTTTACCTAAAGAGGGTTTTTGGAGTATTATGTGTGAATGGGTTTTGTGTATGTAAAAGATAGTTTGAGAGAGTTTAAAGAGGAAAATTTTGGAGAGTTTTGGTAGTGAATTTGTGGGTAGTAATTGTGTGAAAGAAGTGACAAAGGAGGGAGATATTTATAGGAAATGAGGAGTGAATTTTTGTGTGATTTAAATAAAGAAAAATTAAACAAATTAGAGAGAGACACAAGGGGGAGGGGGAGGGGGGATGGAGGGGTGTCACGCCCGAAGGGTACCCTAAATATTACAGTCCGCCGTACATAATATTTAAGCTTAGGAATGACCGCCTTAGTCATGCGAAGGCTTCCATACTATGTACAAGGTGTCTAACACATGGAGGAGACATATCGGAGTGATACATTTTATATTGATACAGCTTGAGTAACAATGTAAAAAAAATACAACTCATTATACTTCAAATACAATTCACTATACAATTTCGATTCATCGCAAAATTTCACTACATAAAACTATTAGAAGGCAATTCACAAAACCTAGTAAATATCTTCAAGCATTCTTATTCTTTGCCGGAATCCCGAAGTCATTCTCGGCTCCAACCATCTCGGTCCCCACTTAATATTCTTGAGGTGACCTGTTTATTCAAACATCTATTGGGGTATAAGCTACACTAGCTTAGTGAGAATTCTCTTAATTCCGTATCATAACAAACAAGTTATGAATCATCCATATGCTATGCATGAATAAACACATGAGCAAACAATTATGTATGGGTATCCGAAACACACATACAGAATGGATTTATGCCCTTCGTATCTTAGGTTAAGGATGGTATTTAAGGGTGTGCACGGTACGATTCGGTACGGTTTGCCCGTCGAACCAAACCAAACCATAATAATACGGTTTGGTTATTTTTTTAATCCAAACCTAATTATACGGTTCGATTTGTAAAATTTTTTAATCTAAAAAAATGGTTCGATACAGTTCGATTAACAGTTCGCACCATTTCTATAAATAAATTAAAAAAACAATCTATATTACGCAGCCATTGGTCCCTATATATGCAGGATTTTTGCCGAAGGCCTAAATGTATAATTTCTTTAGCATAAATAAGTGGAATTCATTATTCTACATTATCCTAAAGATATTAAATAATTCATTTGCTTGGAATTTGTGTGGATGTTTTTATCCGAGATGAAGTTTGTATGAAACATGTAGTCTATAAATAAGTTCATATATCATAATACAGATTCAGGAATTAATAAGAAAAGAAAAGAGGTAGCAACATAATACCTATAGTTCCACCAAGTTTAATGACACAGACGTCCGTAAGACCTTCCTTTCCATCCATTGGTATCATAGCGGCATGCTCAATCCACTCTTGAAACTCGTCGGTTATATAAGGGACAACCTAATTGTAAATCATCGAGAATGTGTGTGTATGTATGATCAGATTAGGGTAGGTTTTGTTAAAAAAGATTCATCAAAACGTCAAATCGAAAATAAATTTAAAACCTGAACAGTTTTCCCCCGATAATTACCCTTTCTCTCTTTGTTAATTACTCATGCGTATGAGTTTTTTTTTTTTTAGTTTGATACGGTACTGTTCGGTTCGAACCGTACGGTTCGGTTTAGAGTCGCAAACCGAATACCTATAGACAAATCGTACCGTAAACCGAACCGTAAAAAAAAAAACCTAAATATATGGTTAGATTCGACCGCTGCTAGTCCCTGAGCTCTCGGCTCATAGCACTCAACTCGGCTAGCTCACCCATGGAATGCATCCCGATGCACCTTAGTTCCCTATGAATGAGCTCTAGCACCGGGTCTCATTATCCAAACGAGTCCTCAGACCATACCGATCGACCTGCGTAGGAGTAGCACGCTACCAAATGAAACATGTCCGATGCGATGCATGACCAATTTAAAATTTTTCTTAGGTCAAAATATTCATACATTCTTTAGAGTGACCAACCAATATCATACACATAACAGAAGTAATATGAATAATACAATTATCCAATCGAATCATGGTTTCGATATGCTTTAGTATTCTTTAGCATACATACATCAACGTCTCATCATCTATCCCATCCCCATTCATATCTGTTTTTATCTGTTCCTATAATTCTAATGCAACTAGCTACAAGCACAAACAAGGTAACAAAATAAGAAAGACTCACTCGGCCATTGGATCGCTGATCTCTTAGTAAAAGTAATCTGGTGGTAGGAAATCATCGATTTCGGGGTCACCTAAAAAGGAAGAAATATCCTAATAACTATTGCATCACCTAACTAATCCAAATTATATGTCAAAACTAATCAAAATCGTAATTCTCGCTATTTGCGGAAGTTCCGACTTAAAACGACATAACTTGATCATTTTAACTCGGAATTTCATAAATTATATATCGATTTCTATCTACTTCGAAAGATCTATCTAATTCCAATATTATTTTCAAGTTTTGAAAATATTTAGCTCACGAAACAGGAGGATCAGATCTGATCAGTAATGGTTCCCGATTCCGAAAAATAGTTTTGTAAAGGCTTATAATGTTTCTAGTTGATAAATCACGTATACATGAAATACGAATGATTTTCTAGAATGAATGACATGTGATGAGTTTAATATGTATGATCTTGATGATTCTTGCTAAAAAAAAATTTTATAACTTCTTATTTTGTAAGACCACAATAACAACTACTTATGAAAAACCTAGTTTTCTAACTTTGACATCACACTTGTGTTTTGGAATTCATTCTTAGGAATTTCTAGTTATTTTAGTTAAAATTGAGTCTTCATAACGTATACTACCTAATACCTTCATTTTTATATAAAAATTTGCATTTTACACTTTGCAAATATGTTTTCAAATGGGATTTACTCAAAAATTCGAATTTTTAGAAATCCACTTTTTTGAATGATTCTTTGGGAAAAACTTGTTCAATGCATTAAAATTTAAAACTTTATGATACCTATTACTTAAGGACTCTATTTAATACATAAAACTTCTATTTTGAGCTTAGATAATAGATGTTCTTATGGCCTTCATTCAAAATTACGAATTTCGCAAGTTGACTAATAACTCAAAATTTTCTATCTTGATTCTACTTCTTGTTTTACACATTAATCTTATCAAAACTCATTTCAACTTATAAAAATCACTACTTAATGATACTTATTACTTATACCCTTCATTTTTCACATAAAACATGAGTTTTAAAGTTGATATAAGGGTTTTTAAAATGTAGCTTTGAAGTCATACGAATTTTCTTTTGAACATTTCTAACATAAACTTTTCCTTTTTAAGTTCTTTGTCTTATATATCTAAAGATCCACTAACTATCACATTTATATACACAAGACCAAATCTTTTTGAGCATTAATGCATGAAAACACAAAATATCTATGAACATGAATGTCAAGTATAATATGAGTGTCTAAGTGCTAGATCTACTACTTATAATGCATGAAAATGAGTTTAAGAGCATGAACATATATTTTTATGCAAGATCTCTACTTTTATATGCATGAACATGATAATATCTCAACCAAAAACTCATGAAACACAAGATCTATTCTTGTAATGGCCTAATATTCATGTATTAGCATTTTCTTATCCCTAGCAAATGCTTATGGGGATTAAAGGTGAAAATACACATGAATAATCTTACCATTACAAAATTAAATGGTAGAAAGGCTTAAGAATCATCACCTAAGATTGGATTAAGTGAAGAAATGAAGAAGAAAGAAGCTTGTTTTGTGTGTGTGATATAGGGTAGAGGGTTACGGCAAAGGAGGGGAAAATAGAGAGAGTTTGTGAGTTTTTTGAAACAAAAGAAGTAAATGAAGGAGAGAGAAAAGAAAGAGATTATTTATATTAAGTGATTTAGGGTTTGTTTTGTATTATAAAAGGAGAAAAATAAAATAAATAGAGGGCAATGGGGGTTGGGTGGGGTGGGGGTTTGCGCTGGCCATGCTATGAGAAAGAGAGAGGGAGAGTTGAATTTGTAATTTATGTGATAAAATGTATTAAATGTGATAATTTATTTAAGAGACAAAAATTTCTTGGAAAAGAAAATATAACGAGTGTTTGTAAGGATGTAAGACTAGGGTATGGGTTATGTGTGTAGTAGGTTGTACTTGTGAAAAATGATAAATAGTAGATAAGACATTTACTTTACCTGTAGTAAAGAAAATACGGGAAAAAGGCTATAACTGTAATTTTTATAACCCGAAAAATTATAAAACTTATATTTTTGAAATCCTTATAAAATTTTGGTTCTAAAGAGTATTCTGGAATGTTTTTTGAGTTTCTAGTTTCGAGGCTCGCTTTTCCGTAATGGAGCTAGGAAGGCTTATAATAGAAAATTTTTCGAAATCATAACTTTCTATAGTTGGAAATATACTTTAAAAAAATATTCACATTAAATTATTTTATGAAAGTTATTTTGATATGAAACCGAAGGAAAGCCAGATCTGGAGTTTCTAGATTTTCTCACAAAGCTTGAACTAAACCGGTTTAGAGTTTCGTTTTCCAGTTTTCGAAGTTTACTTGATTACTAGGAAAACCGGGGTTTACATTATAAGAATAATAAAATTGTGTAATGAATAGTAGAGAATAGTACAAAAGACCAGTTAGTTACCGGTAGTAATGAAATACGAGTATAATCGCAAAATCAAATAATTCTAGTTATTGAAAAATTATAAAACTGATATTTTAGAAATCCTTATGAAAATACGAGTCTAACAGTATTAATGGTATATTTTTTATATCTCGAGCCTCAGGACACGCTTTTCAAAGTCTGTATCCAAATGTGTTCGAAATAGATAAAAAATTTACCAATATGATATTTTTAAGCGACATTATATATTATACGAGCTACACTACACACTTAAACCACACCTCGGCCTCTAGGGTTAAGAGTGTGGGATTGCCACTTAGACTACTGTATTCCACTTAGGGTTCTCGGTTGATTTTCCAATTTAGATCTTTGCCAATTGGGAAACTGATGTTTTATGTTTCTATAACATATTTGATTTGAGAAATTTATTTTAAATTTTATTTTTGTAAGTATTTAATATCTCTCAATGTTTTCGGAATTCTTGAATTGAGTTTTATTTCCAAAGGTTTATCGTTATTTACTTTTGAATAATTTGTTTTTGGGTTCTATATTACTCAATTTTTACAATTCAGAGTTAAGTATGGAATTTGTCGTACGTAGTGGTTTTGAGTTTGAAGACTGTTGAGTTCTTATTTTATTTTTAAGGATTTTCATTTTCTCAAGATTAAGAAATTTCTGGGTTCCTTCGTGATTTAAGGCTAGTTGAAATTTGGTTTTAATTTGAAGTCATTTTTAGGGTTTATTTTCGAAGTTCATTTTGGAATTATTTACTGAATTTTCCGGGGCTTACAGGGGGCGCCTGCCATGAAGGTGAGAGAGGGGGAGAGATGATAATTTTTGTAGTTTTGTTGATTAAATGTAATAATAATTAAAGTAGATGTAAAATAAAGTTATAGGAAAAGTAAAAAGTAAAGGTAATAGGTGTATAGGGTGTAAGAATAGGTGTTAAAAAAAGTAGAGATAAAAGAATAGTGTAAAATAGTAATGAATAGTGTAATTGAAAGTAGATATGACTAATAAAGTACCGATAGTAAGAAAATACGTGTATAATTGCGATATCTGTTATTTTTACTTACCGAAAAAGATAAAACTAATATTTTTGAAAACCTTATATTTTTAAGAATCTAACGGTATATTCAAAATATTTTTACTATTCCGAGCCTCAGGATACGTTTTTCAAGAACTGTATCCATTCAGGGTTAAAAAGATTTGTGGTTTTACTAATAAGATCTTTTTAAGCTTCCTTATGTAATTACGAACTATTTGCATACTAATCTCTTACTTACTTTCTTAGAGTTGCGATTGACTTTCCAATTTAGGGTTTAAGCTAAACCGATCACAAAACTTTGGGGGTTTACAGTGGCTTCTCGGAGATTGCCATAAATATTCATACTGCAATAGGAAACTATAGGGGTATAAGCTTTTGAGCTTAATAAGTTTCACTTCCAAAATTAAATACTTAACAATAATATTTAATAGGCAAGTTATATTAACAACCATATAAAATGCACAAGCACGTGAGCATACAATACATAAGACCGTCCGAAAATCTTATGTTGAATGGATTTATGCCCTCCATTCGGGGTTAGGTTTTCAGGCCCATACAACCACAGATTTCAATTCTTCTCACTTTTTATTGTGGTTGATACAGGTGCCCACCCACACACATTTTTAATTTCCAACCCTTATGCCAACATTTCAATTTCTTGCCATTACGCCAATATTCGAGTTTACAGGCCTTTCGTTGCCCAACTATTATGCCTTCTTCCCACAAATGTATAATAATCTATGCAATGTGACTTACATATGGTATGCATGGCAAATTTGATTATAAGATCATGGCATATTAATTTAACAATTTATAGGTGATCATAGATATTGCAAACACATCAATTTTACTAGGTCATATAAATATTTACAACAAGCTTATTTCGATATTCTTATCATGAATTCACCCATGTAGAAATCATAACACTCAGTCAAATTTTATCTTGTCCTAATCTAATGCCACTAGCATTACAAGCACAATCATAAGCATATAATTTAAAGATAGTGAACTCACTTTACCATGGCGCGAAAATCCACTTAATAGTAATAGTCATCAAAAGTCTAGTCCATCTCCCAAGTCTGCTAATCAAAAGAAATAACTCTAATGAGTATTTCTATGAAGTTTGAATGAACTTATAATTTTTATTCTATCAAGTTCGTTAAAATTTGTTTAAAAGGAAATTTCCACTTAAAATGGCCATAATATAGTCATTTTACCTCGGACTTTCGCATATTATATACCGATTTATACCTATCCAACGAGAGCTATCTATTTCTAGAGTTATTTCCAACAAACAAGGTTGGTTAGTCCATGAGCAGTAGCGTACAAAATACTATACGAATTTCCCATTCCACAATTCAACTCCTAATTTCAAACCAAGCATCATACTAAAGCTTTGATAAATACTTAGTTATCGTTATATCTTATAAGACTCTATTATATACATATATAACTCAATATCATGCATGATTTGTGGGTGTTGGAAATTCTAATTCCTCATGTACTTAGATAATATCAAATAGGATGTATAAGATATTATTTCTCCAACTTTGTTGCTACCTAATGCATCATGTATATATGCAACACCTACAAGCTATTGTCATGAAGGTATGAGATGAACTATCTAAATGTATATTCCTAATGGTATAGTACCAAGAATTTTTTTGAAAAACTTTTGCTTTGCAAAACTCTTGAAATTTACTAGACTTAATAAAATAGTTTTTATTTTTGTAAAATCATACTTGCTTTTATCAAAACTCAACCTTGATGACTTACCTAGCCATCACCTTCATTATTTCAATAAAAACCTTCATTTTGGGGTTAGAAAATAGATGTTTAAATAGGTGGTTTACCTAATTACGAATTTTACAAAATTTTTAGGGAATGAAAACATTCCTTATCCTATCCTAGGAAACCATTCCTTGTTCTAGGATTATATTTTGATAAACCTCTCTTATTCTTGTCAAAATTTGGTCTTTATTATATGTATCCCCTAGGACTTCCATTTTTCTATAAAAATAATCATTTTGGCATTTGGTAATAGGTGTTTATATAATGGCCATTTTCAAATCCGAATTTTGAAAGTTTCATTTGAGATTATTTTCTTTGTAAAACTCATTTAGTCTTTCAAAAACCATTTCTTAATCAAGCCTACTCCTTAAGACTTTCATTTCTTTCATAAAAATCTTGTTTTGGAGTTAAAAAATGGGTGTTTACACTTCAAGACTCATTTATTACGAATTTAAAACTTGTTATTGGGATTGAAATATAACTTTTGTAAACTTTTCCTTGTTTTGAAAATATTCCTTAGTAAATCTAAGCTTTTCTCATCAAGATCATTCATTTATGATATCTATTCCCTAAATGTAAAATACACATGTTGAAATTGAAAAATAGCTTTTCTAAATATGGTTCCTTTTTTATCCGAATTTTCAAAAATGATTTTTATTGAAACTAAAGTAAATCTTGAACTTTCTAATATTTTCCTACCACCAAGCTATAACAAGTCATTTATGAACATAAAACAAAAACCTAATGCATTTATGAACTTAAAACAACTAGATCTACTTTATTATACTAGTCATTAATGTATAAACACTATGATGGTTATGTGAATATGAATAGATGATGAATATATGCACAAATCATTAATAATAACAACATAACTCGAAAATAAAACAAGATAATAGCAAACTAACTCAAATAACAAGATCTATAGCATTGTGATGGCAAAGATCTCATGTTCAAGTGTTTCCACATCTCTAGCTTGAAGCTTATGGGGATTTTTGAGTGGAATCACACATGAATAATCTTGCCATTACATATTTTAAGGTAATAAAGTATAGATCTATTACCTATTGGATGTTTGGAACAAGAAACTTGAAGAAAATATGTGAGTGTATGTGTGTGTGTGTGTGTGAGTTACAATTTGTAAAAGGGAGGGGAAGAGAGAAAGAAAAATTTTTGGCAAGACTTTGGTTTAGTGAAAAGTGAATGAAGTTGGTATAAAGGGATATATATAGACAAATGGATTAGGGTTTGTGTAAGTAAAGAAAAGAACTAAAACAAATTGAGAGAGGAAAGAGGGAAGGGAGTTGCGTCGGTTCATAGAGAGAGAGAGAGGGTGTGTGTGTTGTGTTATGTTGTGTAAGATTCAAAATTAATAAAGTAATTTAAGTAGTAAAAGTTATATTGGAAAAGTAAATTGTAAAAAAAATGATGAAATAATAGGAATAGGTTGTAAGGATGTAAGAAATAGGTTATGGGTAGTTGTACTTGGTGAATAGGAAATCTCATGAAATTACGAGTCTAACGGTATTAATATCATATATTTAATATTTCAAGCCCCGGGACATGCTTTTCCAAGTCTGTATCCAATCGGGTTCAAAATAGACGAAAATTTGCTAATCTAATCTTTTTATGCATTCTAATATTATTACGAACCAAACTACACTCTTCACTCATATTTCGACTTCTTGGTTTAGGAACGCGGGATTACCAGATCTAAACTACTAAGATTTCCTAAGAATTTGTTGACTTAAGGTCTCCAGTTGACTTTTCAGTTTAGGGTTTGGACTTGATTATTATCTTAAAAATTATGGGCTTACAGAAATTGTATATTTCACCTTTGCCATAAGAATTCAATTATTGTTATAGGATCATGAACTTTCATGCAATCTTATTTGATGTTAGTGAGGAAGAGGTCTCCACTATCTCATGTAAGGTTAGAAATTGATTAACTATGAGGAGTAATTGATTTAACTGTTGAGATCCTATAGTGCAAAGCATGAATGATTCATTAGTCAATCTATTATCACAAGAATTTTAAGGTTCATGATGGATCAAGGTGGAGAGTATGTCTTGTGATTGAATTCATCTTTGAAAGCACACTTAGTTAATCTTAGGGCCTGCTTTATCTTTTTTTAGTAGTTTAATTGTAGATTTCACTTCAAAACTAGGCTAAATAGTAAAGAACTGGTAATACTAATACTTGTTTTCAAAATCCTTAAGGACAACACCTTAAAATCTATGTTACATTGAATTGGTATGCTTGCCTAGCTCATATCTTAGATTTCATCAGGTTTACAAATTTTAGAATTTGATACGATCGGTAAACATGTATCATGTTTCTTAGCGCCGTTGCCGGGAAACATGACCAGCCTTAAAAATATATCAATAATAATACATCAAACAAAGTAAAAATAAAAAATAAAAATAAACATATATGACACATTCATGATGACATCTACATTTAATTAGGGAAGTTCTGGTGTCCTTTTCTATTTTTACATTTCTTTCTTATCCTTTTTCCTTAGTTGTGCTTAGCTAGGAAGACATTGAGAACAACGTCTTACTTAAGTGTGAGGAAGAGATATGCTAGAAGAAAGAAAAAATTAGGGTCCTATTTGAGCTTAATGATACATACGCACTTATTAGTCAAATTTTTCCACATTATGAGTTTGCTATTGAGCTTTAAAGTTGATATGCTTTGAAAGAATAGAATCTTGAAATTATACTCAATTTTTTAGGCTAGCATTCAAAACATGAAGTATGGTGACTTTGTGAGCTTTACTCACCTATTTTGAACTTGATATGGTCAAAGTTTTAAGATAAAATCTCAGTGAGGCAAATTTACTTGCTATTTAATAGTTGAATTTAGAGTTAGGAAAGAGGTCAAAGTGCCTAGTTAACAGTTTGAACGGTTATTTTCCTAAGGTTATTAGTAGTATATTTACTTTCAATTACTTGAGAGCTCTTCCAACTTTTTGTGAAAGGGGTATATAAAATTTATTACATGGTGATTCTTCTTTCATGATCTCTAAAGAAAAAAAAAAAAAAAAGTGGAAGCTAGGTTAATATGGGTGGGCTTTGTTCCTCAAAAGAGCGAAGTTTGACCTATTGTTGATTATGCAAGCATTTAAAAAAAAAAAAACTAAGTTGAAAAGAAGTAAGTAAAAACCCATCCAAAGTAATAGGAAAAGATGGAGGCAAACACCTCCCCCTCTAAAGACTAATAAAAGTATAAATTAACTAATGAGATTTATAAAAAGAGGAAAAAAAATCTAGGGGAATGATGAATGCCATTACTTCCACTTTAGCTTTTAGGTTATTGTGCTTAGAGAGGTGATTGAGGGGTCTATATGCTTGCTAGTAAGTGGTGAGATGTGATCATGACACTTTTACTTTGTTTGAATTTATATCTCCTTATTACTTTAGAATCGATTCTTAAATGGTGAAATTAATAGTTTGACTTTCTTGGATTAATCTTGAAGGTTTGACTATAGCATGCCAAGTACAAGTACAAATATGGTAGGTTTAAGTAATAGTGTACTAATAAGTCACTTTGGTTTAATTGAAGGAATGCTATGCTTAATGTTAAATTCTCTTAAGAGTATAATTGATGATAGTTTCTTCGTCCTTGTTTTGTTTGTTCGAAGACAAGCAAACAATTAAGTGTGGAGAAGTTTGATAAGTGTCATAAGACCCTTAATCTTTGTGCTTATTTAGTCATTTTGTTATGTATTTTTTGTGTTTTGCTGAAGAAAAGGACTCTTATTTTGTAAAAAATTAAGGTTTTAAGAGCTCATTTGCAAGATTTTATGATGATCAAAGTGAAATCAATGCAAATTAATCAAGTTTGGATTAGTTTTGCAAGAGGAACAAACTTTCTTCTTTCATCCTCACCTTCAGCATGGCCATGCTGAACGCTAGGGGTGAGGTTAGAAGCATCAGAGGTGATTAAGTTTTAAGCCTCACCTCTGATATTGCCCAGGAAAAACGCCAAGGATGAAGACAACAGGCATCAGAGGTAAAAATTGAGCATTTTGACTTTAGCTTCGCCCCCATTCTAGCCTTGCTGACGCTCATGCTAACCTAGGTATATGAGATAACTATAAATAGCACCCTATTTTCTTGTTTTAGAAGTCTTAGATCATTTTTCTTAGCTCTAAGAGAGAAATTACTAAGGAAAACACGAAGAACTTGTTGGAGCATCATTCAAAGATCACAAGACATCACTTAGGGTTTATTCTTTCTGTTATAATTTTTTCTATTTTATTTAGATCTATTGTTCTTATTGTAAGTTCTATGGAGGAGTAGGTTCTTAAACTCTTCATCTTGTGAAACCCTAACCATGTGATTTTTATTGATTTTTTTATTGATGAATGCCCATACCTTTATAGCTATTCATATGATTTCATTACCTTATGATTGATTTGTGCACAAATTAATTGCATGCGTGATTCTTTTTAAACTAAAAGAGCTTTCATTCAGTCAGATAGATCTTCATGAACAAAGAAACTGTATATTTCACCCAAAGGTAAGGGAATTACAATTTTTTTGCCATAAGAATTTAATTATTGTTATAGAATCATGAAATTTCATGTAATCATATGTGATGTTAGTGAGGGAGAGGTCTCCACTATCTCATGTAGAGTTAGAAATTGATTAACTGTAGGAAGTAATTGCTTTAACTGTTTAAATCTTATAGTGCAAAGCATGAATGATCATTAATCAATCCATTATCACAAGAATTTTAAGGTTTATGGTGGATCAAGGTGGAGAGTATGTCTTGTGATTGAATCATCTTTAAAAGCATACTTAGTTGATCTTTGGACCTGCTTTATTTTTTTTAGAAGTTTAATTGTAGATTTACTTCAAAACTTAGGCCAAATAGTAGAGAGCTGGTAATACTAATACTTATTTTCAAAATCCCTAAGGATGATGCCCTAAAGTCTATGCTAAAATTGAATAAGTACGCTTACCTAGCTCAGATCGTAGATTTCATCCAGGCTTATAAATTTTAGAATTTGATACGATCGGTAAACACACATCAACGTGTCTAGCCAATGTTTATTTATCTAGTACTTCTTTCTCTACCTCTCTCAACAAAAAAAGGTTCATATAGAAGAAAATAGTGGTAGCCATTATAAGTATGTTGACATTAACCCATAATCCAAGAAGGAAAATCATTATCTCATGTTGATCCATCATCTATAAAAACTACAAAATAAATAACTATAAAGGAATTTAAACTCCAGTCATGATTGCACTTTGTTGCATATACAGGTTGATTTGTGCTCATTTCTAGTCTTTTGACATCACCGCAAAAGAAAGACCTAAGATACTTCTTACATTAGTTATATGTTGTTTATACCACATTACTTGATTTATGAAACATGTTAGGTGTTAGATACATGGAATGGGGCAAAAGGAGTACATGAAGTTGCAACAATCAAACACAACATCATAAAATTAAAACCTCAAAGACAAGCGACCAAAAGTAATTATCAAGCATAAGATTTTATTGAGAAATTATATAAAAGTAATAGTGTAAACCCCCATATTTTATGGTAAATACCTTAGGTTTGGTATTGGAACCAAAATCATAAAGTTGAACTGGACTAACTTTAAACTCAACAGACCTTAGACTCGATTAGATAGTTTCTAGGACCCTAAAATACTAAAAATTTAAGAAAATAGTATACACTTGAATTATGAGCTAAATATAAGGTATACGTCCTAAAATGGTAAGATTCGCTAAAAATTAATATTTCAAGCCTTTACAAGATTAGTTTTCTTAATGAATCACCGACATGCAAAATGAGACATAATCTTTCGACAATTGATTTATACTAGAAATATATTAAGAAATCCATAAAATATTAGATGAAATTTTATCAGCTTATAAAAACATTAGTTATAGCATTTATACATATAGTTTTATCTCTATTGATAATTAATTTGTCTTGTCTAGTATTCACTACTATTCATGCTACTTTGTTGTTTCTTATACCTACTTTTACATCTTACAAACCTATCTCTTACATTTTATTTTCCCATAAAACTTTTACTAAATTTACACTAACTTTTCTTTTACTTCTCTCTCTCACCACACAACCACCCCCCCCCCCCCCCCCCCCCCCCCAAACCAACCCCCACCCACCCACCCATCTCCCCCCTTCCCTTGCTCGCTTTTCCCTTCATGGCTAGTACACACCCCCTATTTTCCTTTCATTTTATTTACTTTAACAAACATTAATCCGTCTCTTTTCAATGTAAGAAAACTAGCCTTTAGAGATAGAAATTTTACCATGGAAAATAGGCAAAACAAGTCATATTTTTATAAAAATAATAAGCGACGATGGTTTTTATGAAAAAAATTTACATTTAGAGACAGAATTTTTTTCTCTAAAGCTCAGTTTTCTTATAGTGATTTTCATTTATAAATATCTCCTTTGTCCTTCACTTTTCCTACTATCATGCCCGAAGGGTACCTTAAACGTGACAGTCTACCACATATAATAAAAAGACTTAAGAATGACTACCTTAGTCATGTGAAAGTTTTGGTATTATATGTAAGGAGTTCAATATGATAATAAGAGATGTTATTGGGAAGTGTGATTTAATTAAGTAATAATGAACATATAAGGATCTAGAAATAAAGATACCTTATAAAAGTAATTAAGAGTCTGTTACATGAATCTAAGGGGCATTCCCCCGCTAAATCTCCAAGGATCTCATAAAGATTACTAGTCTTTACAAATAACTTAAACATTTTATCAAAGATTTTAATAATTCTAATATAAACCTTCAAGTATGTATAGAGGTGTTAGATAGTAGATCTTTACATGTAGGAACCAAGAACATTGAAAAAGGAAAGGTTTTGTTGAATCTGCAATGTTGAAAATTCGGATGAAATAAAACCCTACCTTAAAAGCCACCAAAATCATTTTTAAACTCATGTTTCATAAGAAAATGAAGGGTATGTGTATGGGAAATTGAAGAATGATTTTCATAAGCTTGGATGGGTTTAGGCATGATAGGAATGTAAAACAAGTGGTGGAGTTAGAATGAAAAATATTGTTGTGTGGATCAATAGTCAAATTCGTAACTTAGGTTCATGCCCACAAGAACACTTAGTATCTAAGTCTAAATTGGATGTTTTATAAGCTAAATGAAGTCCTTAGATAATATATATATTGGAGCTTCACTTTTTAATGCATTAGACAAGTTTTTCCTTAAGAAAAATGCAAGAAAAATGAAATTTGGAAAATTCAGATTTTTACAAAAAGCTTGTTTAAAAACATGATTACCAAATGAAAAATGGGAATTTTTATGCATGAATGAAGGCCATGTTTAATATAGACTTTGAAACTTATTTTTATTTAATAGCAAGTAAAATTACAAGATTAAAAATCAAAGAAACCTTAAGGAGTGTAAAGTGGAAGAATAGCTTCTTAAGAAATAACCTTTATGGAATTTTTCTAACACTTAGGAATTCATAAGAGTTTATTATCACAAAATCATCATGACATGCATATATTAAGTTCATTACATGGCATTCATGTTAGTAATTCATTCCTATACCATTCATGCATGAATCATCAACTAGGAACATTTCTTATCAAAAGCAAAGCAAATTTTCGGAATTGAGAAATGCAGAACAGAACTGATCCCACTGTTCCGTGACCTTACCATTTTCAAAACTTGGATTTGATATTAGAAATAGATAGATCTTTCGAAGTAGATAGAGATCGATATAAAATTTGCGAAATTCCGAGTTGAAATGACCAAGTTATTGCCATTTTAAGTCAGAACTTCCGCAAATAGTGAGAAATCCGAATTCATGTAGTTTAGATGTGTAGTTTGATTTGGTTACATAATGAGAATCTCATTAGGATTATTCTTGCTTGGTAGGTGATCCCGAGGAGACACACCCTACCTCCCAACTACTACTATTAGAAAGACCGGCGTCCAATGGCCGAGTGAGTTTTACTTCCACTCTCAATTAATGAATGTGATTGTAATGTAGTGGCACTAGCGGTATAGGCAAAGATAAAAAGAAATTGTATATGCATGATGGGGTATATGGGAATTATATATGTTGTCTACTATTGATATGTGAAATGGAATTTAAGGAATATCGAAACCGGGTGTTAAGCTATTGACTGATTAGCGAGTATCTTATGATGAATGTCTGCGAATACTTGTTGGTCACCTAAGAGAATTGAACTAATGTATATTCGACTTCAATTGTAAATTGGATTCATTCATATCACGATGGGGTTGGAGCATTCGCATTGGTTGGTTTTTCGTGACCCATAAAACGAATATGTTGGTTGATCGTGATCCATAAAACGAATTTGTTGGTTAATCGTGATCCATAAAACGAAATATTGTTAGTTGATCGTGAGCTTAAACGGCGTCGTACCGCAGGATTCGTTAATCTGCTAACCCAGGATGGAAGGCGCAAGTCCACACTTGCTTGAATAATCACTTGTTTGAATGAATTGTATTTAATTGTGTTATGGAAGTTATTACTCACTATTAGTTAGCTTACGCCCCCATAGTTTTTATCTATTGCAGCACGAGTTTATATGGCTTAGGCCGAGGCAAGCCACAGCACAGGTACCGGAGAAAGGAGTTTCCCATAGAAGTTTAATCCATTCTTTTTGTATAGACTTCCGTTGGAAACTAAGGACTCTAGATGACTGTAATGGATTTGTTATTATTTTGCGGGGGAATACCCCTTAGATTTTGTAAACTATAATTATGCGTTTTGATTTATTATTTATGGCTAATGAATGCCACATTAAACTGTTTAACTCCATTTGTTGAAGTATTCTATTGTCGTAAAGGAACGCTTATATCTACTTAAGACTCCCGAAGGGCTTGGGTAGGGAACTCGAGAGTCTTACTTAGTATGTGGCGGGCTGTTACGTTTAGGATACCCTACGGGGCGTGACAATGACTGTACTGACTTAATATTATTTTGCGGGGGAATGCCCCTTAGACTTTGTAAACTATATTTGTGTTTTGGTTTATTATCTATGGCTAATGAATGCCACATTAAACTTTTTAACTCCATTGATTGAGTATTCTATTGTCGTAAAGGGACGCTTTACATCTATACAAGACTCCCGAAAGGCTCGAATAAATTTCGAGAGTCTTATATAGTATGTGGCGGGCTGTTACGTTTAGGATACCCCTATAGGGCGTGACAATTTAAGTTGGTATCAGAGCACTAGGTTATAAAACAAGACAATAGGATTTAAAAGAAACAAAACTTAGAAATCTAACTAATAGGTTCAAATGGAGTTGAAAATATTTTTCCTTGTTAAGTCTAATTAGGAATTTTATCTTGTTGTAGGTCTCTCTGGGTGAGACCAGGGAGTGGGCTAGGAATTTCTCTAAGAGAGCTGATGAAACTATGGTAGAATACGGACTGAGGTTAAGAGAGCTGTGTGAGGATTTTGCTCTAGCCAGGCACCCCTGGACTATAGGGGAGATGTTCAAATTGTGGAAAGAAGGGTTGAGATACACTAGGTGGGCCGCTGTGGTCGACCAACAGAGATATGGTCCTATAGGGAGAAGGAATTGGACTAAGTTGGAGACAATCTATACCTTAGAAAGAATCATGGTAGAGTACAGGCATGAGCCCATGACTAGGGAAGCTACCTTATCTTGAAGAATGGGGGAAACCGGACCCCTCCAGATTTTAGGGTATGGATTCCTATAGGACCTCTATATGTGTATGCCTACAATGACTTGTATGACCACCATGATTGGAACATAGCGGATGCATGGAACCATATCACCTGGCATGCGATTTACTTAGACATTCTTCCACCATGTGTAATTACTCCACCACCAGCCAGTGACATAGGTATGCAATTGAATGGTGCACCTGTGATTGGAGAGGATAATGAGGTTGAAGAAGAAGAAGAAGAAGAGAGGACCTCGAGGAGGATCCTAATTGGGAGGAAAATGTAGTCCCTAGAACCCCTACCCCACCCATTGAGCCGGGTGTGGAAGTGAATCCAGAACCTAATCAAATTGCATGGGATTTTAATCGAGTATTGGAGATACCAAATAGTGGAAGGGTAGAACCTGAATTAGATCCCATGTTATGGAGAGATGTTTATATTAAGGGTGAATATCCACCTGTGCTCGATCTGGCAATAGTAGAACCCGTGGTCCCCGAGCCTATGGAAGTTGAAAATGTGGGTGAAGAGCCTATGAGAGAACCCGAAATAGTAGAGAACCAAGTAGACGAACCCGAAGTAAGAGGTGATGAGGAAGAAGTGAGCTCGAGGGAGGGGCATGGAAAGAAGAAGAGGAGGAAAGTGAAGAACGAGATCAATAACCCTTAGTCCAACCCGCTAGGAAGCGAAGGATGACTACAAGGGAATACCTTATTCTGTTCGTCCGATAGGACGATGGTGGTTCTTCTAGTAGGAGACGATCTCCTAGTTCGACCTCCGATGATTCTAGTGACGAGTGAAGGCTGAGATGATAGCTAACCCATGAAGTCCAGGTGAAGTCCTTGTTTTTCTTATTTTGTAGTAGGCAATGCGGGATGCCAATTTGCCTTAGGATTTCAAGATAGCTAGTATTTTATTCCTTCTTTTTCCCTGTATTTTGTTATGCTTTTGGGAATAGGGAAAATGTTTAGAATCGGAACTAGAGTGTAGCTAGCCAAATTTTGGGGACAGAAATCTTTGATGTAATATTTTGTATGGCTCGCTAAAGTAATGAAGGATCATGTTTATTTTTAAAGGAAAGAAGTTGTAGAAAGCATGCATGCTAGACATTAGACATAAAGAACATTACCACATATGAATTGCATGAGCATTCATTCATTCATGTTATTATTTTGAGATTGCAATCTATTTCCCTATACGTAAATTCTTTTGTTTCTCCTCATGATTATATGAAATTTATGAAGTTTAATTCCTTTTTAAATTTGATTTCCGAATTCCTGCAAAAATTTTGAATCTTGTTGACAAACTAATTTCCTCAAGAATTTAAAACATCCTAAGAATACTAAAACTTAATAAACAATGTATAAACAGACGAAACCGATGGATTCAGAATCGGAACAAGAGTCTATCCCGAACGAAGTCGATCAACCGGCCGTACCTCAACCTAATCCCTAGGGAGTCGCACCCCAGAATCAGCAGGGTGATGTTTGAATGCGATTGGACAATTAGCCAATCTTTTGAATACATTCATCTAGAACCAAAACCCGGTTTAGAACCCGTACCAAGGGCAAAGTGTCCGGGATTCTACCCCACACCCACCACCTGCAGATCACTGGGAAGCGACTGCTGAGGCACCTGCTCCACAGGAGGAGCATTCCTACAACATGCCCTTGCTGCCACCTCCACCATACAGAAGACCTCACCGAAGCTCTTTACCAGACTTCATTAAGAGTAACCCATATTTTGATGGAGTGTTTGGTAAACCAAATGAAGCCGAGGACTGGTTAGCTCAAGTTGAGCGATCTTTTGCTGCATATGAAATTCCACCTTATCTGCAATTGGAATATGGAACATATATGTTGAGATATAACGCGAGGTCTGGTAGGATTCTAAGAGAAGAAGCTTGACTCCCCCGGTTACATGGGAAACTTTTCGTCGGGAATTTTTGAATAACTACTTTCCCTCCAGTTGGAGAGTAAAGTATAGTGCTGACTTTCTCCATGTTAAACAAAAGGGGAGGACTGTGGAACAGTACGAGATGGAGTTTGTGCACTTGCTGCAATATGCACTGAGTCTTTCAGGGATAGTGAGGAGTTGAAGAAACAGGTATTTTTTGGGAGGTTTAGATGAGGAGCTGCGGATTAAATTGGATGAGTTTGGAGTAAGGACCTACCCTGAGACGGTGGAAAAGGCCGGAGTGATTGAAGGGGCCAGAAAAAGGAAATACCAGGAACCTAACAAAAGAGTATTTGGAAAAAGGCCGTTTGACGCCTCGAGTTCAGGATTCAAAGGAAAGAGGTACAGACCGTACCAAGGGTTTAAGGATGATTCTAGTGGAAAGCCGACCCAGTTTAAGGCCAATGTCACATGTTGGAAATGCAAGGGAACGCATGCTCCTAGGCAATGCCCGCTGTTGAAGAATAAATGTTATTTCTGTGGCGATGCTGGCCATATGGTTTATACGTGCCCGAAGAAGCTGGCCGTGACTTGCTTTATTTGCAAGGAGAAGGGTCACTTGGCCTCTGAATATTCCCAATTGAAAAGTGTGGCCGCTTAACCCTTTGGGACTTCGAGCAATACCAACCCCATGAGGTCGGGTAACAAAAGTCGAAGCCGTGCAGCCTCGGCAATACATGGGATAAGGCTATATAACTTTGAAGGCCAGTGGATAGTAGAGGAAGATGAGGATGAGGAAGTGGAGTTGGCAGCCATGGATCAAAGTGACAGCACGGATGGCGGCCTGGTGACAAGTTAGTAACAGAAACCCTCTTAAGTTAAAATTTGATCTATTTAATTGAATTGTTGTCTGAATTAATTTGAATGTGTTATGGGAAAGCTGGAAAATTAAGAACCCCACGTAGGTAGCTTGAGAGCGTTCTAGGTTAAGAATGATGGATGTTTGTTGACCACAGGACACATACAGGTGAATAAAACGGAGGCTTATGTTTTGTTTGACACGGGAGCGACTCATTCGTTCATCACCACTAGTTTGGCTAATCAACTTGGATTACCTATAGCCACAACTACTGTTAGTCTGAGGATTAAGATGCCTACTGGAAGCATTGTGTCAACCCGAGAATTGATAAAGGATTGTCCATTAGAAATTCACGGACACCACTCCGAAAGTGATTTAATAATATTGGAGATGAGTAAATATGAAGTTATCCTCGGAATGAGCTGGCTGAGTAAGGTAAAAGCAGTAGTAGATTGCTAAAAGAGGACAGTGTGTTTCTAGGACCAATCGGGGGGAAAAGTGGAATTTGTGGGAGAGACCCTAGCCCCGAGAAGGTTTGGGTTGAACTCTTTCGAATTGATGATGGAGGAGGAAGAGATGATACCTATTGAAGGTGTGTTGGACGAAGAGGAAACTCGGGAGGAAAAAGATATACCGATGGTAAATGAATATTTGGATGTGTTTTCAGAAATTTTACCGGGATTACCACCAAAAAGAGAAATTTATTTTGAGATTGTTTTGGCTCCAAACACCGAACCGATATCCAAAGCACCATACCGGATGGCACCGGCTGAGTTAAAGAGTTAAAAACACAATTGCAAGAACTTTTAGATCAGAAATTCATAAAACCAACTGTGTCGCAATGGGGCGTACCTGTCTTGTTCGTAAAGAAGAAGGATGGATCAATGAGATTGTGTATTGATTATCGTGAGTTAAATAAGGTAACTATCAAAAATCGATATCCCTTGCCAAGAATCGACGACTTGTTTGATCAACTACAAGGGGCTTGTGTGTTTTCACGAATTGATCTATGTTCGGGATACCATCAGTTAAGAATAAAGCCTAAGGACGTGCCAAAGACGGCTTTTCGTATACATTATGGACACTACGAGTTTCTAGTAATGTCGTTCGGGCTGACTAATGCATCAGCTGCATTTATGGACCTTATGAACAGAGTTTATAAGCCACTTTTGGATAAATGTGTGATAGTCTTCATAGATGATATCCTAATATATTCGAAGACTAAGGAACAACACGAGGAACATCTTCGTTTAGCGTTGCAAACCTTAAGGGAGAACAAGTTGTACGCCAAATTGTCAAAATGTGATTTTTGGTTGGACAGAATATCTTTTCTTGGACATATGGTAACTGGTGATGGGATATCAGTTGACCCCAAAAAGATTAAGGCTGTAGTGGAATGGAAACAGCTACAAACGGTTACTGAAGTGAGAAGTTTCTTGGGATTGGTTGGCTACTATCGCAAGTTTGTGAAGGATTTCTCAAAGATAGCTAAGCCACTGACTCAATTGACCCAAAAGAATGAGAAATTTGTTTGGACAGATAAGGGGAACAGAGTTTCCAGGAATTGAAACGACGACTGGTATCGGCACCAATTTTGGTTCTACCGGACCCGGAAAAGTCCTATACGGTGCACAGTAACACCTCAAGGAATGGCCTTGGATGCGTATTAATGCAGGAAGGGAAAGTTATTGCATATGCTTCTCGACAGTTGAGACCCCATGAACAGAACTACCCTACACATGATCTGGAATTGGCCGCAGTTGTCTTCGCCTTGAAACTGTGGAGACACTATTTATATGGACAGAGGTATGAGATATACACGAATCATAAAAGCCTTAAGTATCTGTTCACACAAAAGGAGCTAAATATGAGACAAAGGAGATGGTTAGAGTTAATAAAAGACTACGATTTGGGAATAAATTACTGTCTAGGGAAAGTTAATGTAGTGGCGGATGCCCTAAGTCGGAAGAATTATGGGGAAGTAGCCACCTTGATCACGAGTCAAAGAGATCTTATTAGGGATTTCGAAAAATTGAAGATTGAGTTCATAGATCAAAGTGCTGAGCTTGAGATAGCCAATCTGGCCTTGGAGCCAACCCTAATAGAAAGAATCGAAGAGGCCCAAAGGTACAATGAAGTGATACAAAAGATTAAAAGGGATACCCAAGTAGGAAAGTACCTTGACTTTGCAATAGATGATGAGGATGTGATCAGAATGAAGGGAAGATTGTGTGTACCGGAAGACAAAGAGATGAGGAAGGAAATAATGAGTGAAGCTCATAACTCCGGTTATACCATACATCCGGGAGGTACCAAGATGTACCAAGATTTGAAAAGCCGCTACTGGTGGAACAGAATGAAGAGAGACATAGCAGACTTTGTGATGAAGTGCCTGGTTTGCCAAGAAGTGAAAGTAGAGCACCAAAGGCCAGACAGATTGTTAAAGCCTTTACCCATTCTCGAGTGGAAGTAGGATCAGATATCTATGGATTTTGTGTGCGGTTTTCCAAGGACCCCTTCTGGTTGTGATGCTATATGGGTAATAGTGGATCAGTTAACTAAGTCGGCGCACTTCTTACCCATAAATATGACTTATTCAATGGAAAAGTTAGCTAAGATCTACATCCGGGAAATCGTCCGGTTACATGGCATACCAGTAGGGATTATCTCGGATAGAGACCTAAGATTTGTGTCTAAGTTTTGGACAAGTCTGCAAAAGAGTTTGGGCACCAGATTGCACTTCAGTACAGCATACCACCCTCAAACCGATGGACAGTCTGAGCGGACGATCCAAACCTTAGAAGATATGCTGAGAGCTTGTGCCCTAGAATTAAAGGGGAGTTGGGATAGTCATGTGCATCTCATCGAGTTTGCTTACAATAATAGCTACCACTCAACCATTCAGATGCCACCTTATAAAGCTTTATACGGATGGCGCTGTAGATCCCCTCTGTTTTAGGATGAAGTGGAAAAGATAGCTATTGGGTCGGAATTGGTACAAGAAGCCGCCGATAAAGTGAAGGTAATCCAGCGGAAAATGAAAGAAGCTCAGGATAGACAAAAGAGCTGGGCAGACCCGAAAAGAAGGGAACTCGAATTCAAAGTAGGTGACCATGCGTATCTGAAGATAAGCCCGATTAAAAGTATTAAAAGGATGCGTACACAGGGAAAGTTGAGCCCGAGATACCTTGGACCTTTTGAAATCTTGGAAAGGATCGGAGATCTAGCGTATGGACTAGCTTTGCCACCAAATCTATTCGAGATCCACAACGTGTTCCATGTGTCAGTATTGAGAAAGTATGTGGCCGACCTAAAAAGGATTTTGGAATTGGAACCGATTCAGCTGAAGGAAAACCTGACATACGAAGAATACCCAATGAAGATATTGGATAAGAAAACTCAAAGGCTACGGAACAAAGACATTTACTACGTTAAAGTGTTATTGAGGAATCATGCCTTTGAGGAAGCAACTTAGGAAGCTGAGGAGGAGATCCAGAGGAAGTACCTCGAGTTATTTGAAGGACAAGGTACGTCAGTTCAGTTTTGAGGACAAAACTCTGTTTAAGGTGGGGAGGTTGTAAACCTCGGTATTCTCAGTAGTTAAGAAAACCCTAGGAGTTGAAAAGCGAAACCCTAATCCAGTCCAGTTTGAGTCTAGCGAGAGAAGCTTAGAAATCCTAAATCCTGCTTTCCTTCGGTTTCATAATAAAAGAAGTCTTATAAAGTAAATGAATATGAATTATTGTTCTAAAGTATATTTTAAACCTTTGAAAGTTTTAAATTTGGGAATTTTTCAATTCCGAGCCTTCCCGAGCTCAATTACGAAAAAGCGTGCTCCGGGACTACAAACTCAGAAAAATATTCCGGAATATTCATTAGAACCGTAATTTTATAAGGATTTCAAAAATATCAATTTATAATTTTTCAGCTATAAAAATTACAGTTATAACCTTTTCCCGTGTTTTCTTTACAACCGGTAAAGTAGATGTCTTGTCTACTATTCACAAGTACAACCTACACTACACACTACCCATACCCTATTCTTACATTCTTACATCCTTACAACTACTCATTACAATTTTCTTTTCCAAGAAATTTTTTTTCCTAATTAATTAATACCATTATTACATTTTATTACATAAATTATAAATTTATCAAATTTTCAACTCTCTCTCCCTCCCACACACACTAAGGCCGCCCCCTTCCCCCCTTCATTTCCCTCTCATTTTGTTTTATTTTTACTTTTTTTATTCAATTAAAACCCTGATCCATTTAATATATAAGCTAATGTTCACTCTCTCTCCTCATTTTTTACTCTTTCAAAATTGGTAAAAGAATCAAAACCCTCTCTACTCCTTCATCCTCTTGCCGTGAACAATATCCCCCACCCACCCACACACACACACACACACACACACACTCACACACAGAATCTCTACATCTCCATTTAGGTGATGATTCTAAACCTTATTCCTACATTATCTTGTAATGGCAAGACCATTCTTGTGTGTTTTTCACATTTAATCCCAATGAGCATATGCTAGGGACATGAAAACACTTATACAAGAATATCAAGCCATCACAAGAAGTAGATCTTGTGTTTAAATGAGTTTTTGTTGAGATACTATCTTGTTCATGCATGTAAAGTAGACACGCCATGAAACTCATGATTCATGCACCATATATGGTAGATCTAAGTGTTAGACACTCATACATTCATTGATATTTATGTTCATGTGGTTGTTTTGAGCTTACATGCATTTATGACCATAAAAGCTTAGTCTTGCATGTATATAGATGTGTTAGATGGTAGATCTTCATGTATAGGAGGCAAGAAACTTGAAAAAGAAAAGATTTTGATTAGAAATGTCTTATGGAAATTCGGATGATTTTGGAACCCATTTTAAAAACCACCAAAACCACTTTAAAACTCATATTTTTCATGAAAAATGGAAGGTATATGTAATAGGTATCCTTAAGGAATGATTTTTATAAGTTTAAATGAGTTTAGGCATGAGTAATATATAAAACAAGTGGTGAAGTTAGAGTGGAAAATTTTGAGATAGTGACTAAATTGCTAAATTCGTATTTTGGGATAATGCCAACATAAACACTTAGTGTCCAAGCTCAAATTGCATGTTTTATGAGTTAAGTGGAGTCTTTAGACAATAGATATGATAAAGCTTCAATTTCTGATGCATTAAACAAGTTTTCTCATAGGAAAAATGCAAGAAAAGAAAATTTCCAAAATTAGGATTTTTGTGAAAGGCTTGTTTAAAAACATATTTACCAAGTGAAAAATGTGGATTTTTATGCATAAACGAAGGTCATGGATAGTATAGATGTTAAGAACTTATCTTTATTTAGATAACAAGTAAATTCCAAGAATAAAATCGTAAAAACCCTAAGGAAAGTAAAGTTAGAAGGAATAGCTTTTTAGAAGTGACCATTATGGAGTTTCATAGTAATTAGGAGTTCATAAGAGTTCATCATCAAAAATCATCAAGACCATGCATATATTGAGCTCATTACATGACATTCATACTAGGAATTCATGCATATACCTTCTATGCATGAATCATCAACTAGGAACATTTTTACCAAATGCGAAACAATTTTTCGAAATCGAAAACATTACAGATCAGATCTGATCCCTCTGTTCCGTGATCTTAATGTTTTCAAAACTTGAAAATAATATTAGAAATAGATATATCTTTCAAATAGATAGAGATCGATATAAATTTGCGAAATTCTGAGTTAAAATGACCAAGTTATGGCGATTTTAAGTTGGAACTTCCGCAAATTGCGAGAATTCCGATTTTGTGTAGTTTAGATGCATAGCTTGAATTAGTTTAGTGATGAGATTCTTATTAGGTTGTTCTTATTTGGTAGGTGATCCCGAGCAAGACGATACCCTACCACCCAACTACTATTATTAAGAGACCGCCATACCATGGCCGAGTGAGTACTACTTCCACTCTCAATTGTTGCTTGTGATTGTATTGATAGTGGCATTAGTTGTTTAGGCAAAGATAAAACTTGATATGCATGATGGGGTATATGGGAATTATATACTTGTCTATTGTTGATATGTGAAGTTGAATTTAAGAAATATCGAAACCGGGTGTTAAGTCACTGCTTGTATAGTGAGAAGTTATAATTGAATGTCTGCGAATAATTGTTGGTCACCTAAAAGAATCGGATTAATTTATTATTGGACCTCAATTATAATTGAACTCATTCATATCACGATGGGGATGGAGCATTGGCATTTGTTGGTTTTTCGTGATCCATAAAACGAATATGTTGGTTAATCGTGATCCATAAAATGAATATGTTGGTTAATCGTGATCCATAAAACGAAATCTTATTTAGTTGACCGTGAGCTTAAACGGCGTCGTACCGTAGGATTCGTTAATCTGCTAACCCGGGATGGAGGGTGCAAGTCCATCCACATACGTTTTCTAGCTGGTCATATATTTGCTGAACTCATTTGTTTGATGCATATCATTTGCTTGACTAATCACTTGCCTGAATGATTTGTCTTAATTGTGATATGGAAGTTTTCACTCACTAAGCTAGTTAGCTTACACCCCTATAGTTTTTACTTATTGTAGCACGAGTTTATTTGGCTTAGGTCGAGGCAAGCCACAACTCAGGTATCGGAGCTAGGAGTTTCTTTTAGAAGTTTATTTCGATTTTGTTTAGACTTTCGTTGGAAACTAAAGGACTTTGGATGATTGTACTGGACTTAATATTATTTTGCGGGGGAATGCCCCTTAGACTTTGTAAACTATATTTGTGTTTTGGTTTATTATCTATGGCTAATGAATGCCACATTAAACTTTTTAACTCCATTGATTGAATATTCTATTATCGTAAAGGGATGCTTTACATCTATACAAGACTCCCGAAAGGTTCGAATAGAATTTCGAGAGTCTTATATAGTATGTGGCGGGCTGTTACGTTTAGGATACCCCTATGGGGCGTGACAAAAGATTCATCACGAAAATTCCAGTTTTCAAAACATAATCTACACACTTTTCTTTATCCAAAATACTTGTACCAAAATGTAGATATTAGTATAGTTGGAAAAATCCTTTGTATATATATATTGACTCATATCATATGCATGAATTTAATGAAGTTGTTTCAGCAATTATTTTTGTAAAACAATGTGTTTTAAAAGTTGGAAAAGCAAACTTTGAAATTTCCACTTTGGCTTTTTGCAAAATTCTTTGAATGATTATAAATGAGTATCTCCTCCTTTAAATTCCATTTCTTAAAGTTTGGAAATAATTAAACTTCTTATAAAATATTTTTTTTCTTTTTAAGATTCTTATAACTTAATTCTTTGGGTTGAAAATGTAGTTCCTAATCACTACAAGAATTTTGAGGTTTAGCCACGTTAAATTACTGTTGCAAATTGTGAAAAAACGTGGCAAAATCAATTTTGCAGCGTTTAATAAATGTGGCTAATAAATGTCGCCCAATCTGTGTTGCAAATTGATTTGGCCACATTAAAAAATTAAACATGGCGAAGATAATTTAGCACGAAATTGACATAATGAAAGGCAACATAAAAACGTGGCCATAAGTTATATGATAGGCGACTTTTGTTGTGTGGCCAATATGCAAATTTTGTTCCCGCCTTTTTTAGTTGGGTTTGTTATGAAATGGATTTGGTGACGTTGAGTAAAAAACGTCGCCAATGTAATTTTCGCTAAATTATGTTCACCATGTTTAATTTTTTAACGTGGCCATAAGTTATATGATAGGCGACTTTTGTTGTGTTGCCAATACACAAAATTTGTTCCCGCTTTTTTTTATTTGGGACTGTTATGAATGGATTTGGTGACATTAAGTAAGAAAACGTCGCCAAGGTAATTTAACGTATAAATTACACTATAAAACGTAGCATTGAAACGTGGCCATATGTGACATGATAGGCCACATTTTTTGTGTGGCTAATATACAAACTTTTTTCATCGCCTTTTTATGGATGTAATTGTTGTGGTATTGATTTTGCGACGTTAAATGAGAAAACGTGGCCAATGTAATTTAGCGCAGAAATTCCATTATAAAACGTAGCATTAAAACATAGCCATATGTTATATGATAAGCCATATTATTTGTGTGGCTAATATACAAATGAACATTATACATACCTATTATTTTAAACTTCGCTAATATTGTTCTTGCTTTTTTCATGGATGATTGTAGATTGCACTTGAGAGATATAAGTATAATAACTATTTATGTAGAAACTCATTGAACCTATTTAGCAAAATACATAAGTGGTGTTTAAAGACACCTTTTCCTGTAAATATACCTGTGTAATGTGTATAACCCTATTACAATAAACAAACATAAACTTTTCCAACATACATCAATCACTTTGCACACTTATGCAAAGTGGAACCAAAATACTCATATAATATGTTCAAACATCAAGTTGTGATGAGTACAATAACTATTGATGTAGAAGCTCATTAAACCTATTTAGTAAAATACATAAGTGGTGTTTAAAGATACCTTTTCCTGTAAATATACCTGTGTAATGTGTATAACCCTATTACGATAAACAAACATACACTTTCCGACATACGTCAATCACTTTGCACACTTGTGCAAAGTAAAACCAAAATACTCATATAATAAGTTCAAACATTAAGCAAGACAAAAGATTCTTGAGAGTTAGTTTGGACATGTACAAAAACATAATCCTATTCAATTGGAGGTATATTTCAAAAAATTGGTTAGAAAACCCCTACCCACCTCCTCAAAACAAACCTACACATAAGTTGCTAAAAACATCAATTCAAACATGCTAAAAGAGATAATCATATTCCATCATAGGCATTTCCAAAAAATACCTATCAATCTCAATTGTCATCCTCACTTTCTCCACTTTCATCCTTACTTCCATCACTATCTTCATTATTAAATGGCTTTAAAGATCGATCCCGTCCACTTGAATTTCCTGTAAAACAAAATGTTACGTAATAAAGCACACATTAATATACTTACTGTTGAACTATTAATGAAAGAAAAAGAGTGAGTAATGTCAAAGCTTAATGAAATAACTTACTTGAAGTACTAAGATAGCTGGAGCAAAGTTGTTGTACCAGTTCAGTAATTTTGGCTATGCCACGCCCCATAGGGTACCCTAAACGTAACAGTCCGCCACATACCATATAAGATTCTCGAATTATCGCCTTAGTCTTTCGAGAGCCTTATATAGATGTAAGGCGTACCTTTACACACAATAGAGTACAAGTCCAAATGGAGATAAAAGCTTAATTTGGCATGCATTAGCAATAGGGTATAATTCATGAGACATAAATAAATATTACATAATCTAAGGGGCATTCCACCGCAAAAGAATAATTAACGGTCTTATACAGTCATCCAAGTCTTAGAAGTTTCCTATGGAAGTCTAAAACATAAATTCCAACTTCTAGGGGAAACTCCTAGCTTCTGTACCTGTTCAGCCGGGTCACGTCGCCTAAGCCACAAATGGGATAGCTGCAAAAGGAATGGACTGTAGGGACGTAAGCTAACTAGCTTAGTGAGTGTAATCTTCCACAATAACATTCATGTCACAACAATTCAAGCAAGTTATTAATCAAGCAAGTATATGCATCAAACACGTGAGTTCAACATACATATGACCAACTGGAAATCATATGTGGATGGAATTGCGCCCTCCATCCCGGGTTAGCAGATTAACGACTACAACGGTACTAACAATATACCGTTTATGGTTCACGGTTAACCTATGATTATTCGATGTCGTTTATGGTTCACGACTAACCTACGATTACTCGATGTCGTTTATGGTTCACAACTAACCTACGATTATTCGATGTCGTTTATGCTTCACGACTAACCTACGATTATTCGATATCGTTTATGGTTCACGACTAACCTACAATTATTCGATATCGTTTATGGTTCACGATTAACCTACAAATGCTAATGCTCCTTCCCCTTGTGATATGCACATGTCAATTTAGCATTAGTCCAAGTAGTTGATTAAGCCATTTTACTTAGACGATCAAACAATTTTTCAGACAATCCATCATAGCTAACTACACAACCAAAGTTTATCATCCGGTTTCGATATTCTTAATTGGAGTTCTCACATCATCATCAATCATATAAATTTCCCATTAATCCCCATCATTCATATTCCATTTATTTGACCTACATTCTAGTGCACTACTTTACAAGCACATACAATAAATGAATCGGGAAGAAAAACTCACTCCGCCATTGGTTCGCCTTTCTTCTAGTAATAATAATCCGGAGGCAAAAAGTCACCGTCCACGGGTTCACCTATTCATATAAGAAATACCCTAATAAGTATTCTACTAACTTAGGACACTAAAAACTCTAAGAAAACTTAGTGAAATCGGAATTCACGTCATTTCCGAAGTTCCGTTTTAAAATGGCCATAACTTGGTCGTTTTAAGTCGGAATTTCGCAAATTTTATATCGATTTCTATCTACTTCGGAAGAGATTTCTAAATATGAAGTTTAAATCAAGTTTTGAAAATATCTAAGCCTCGAAATTGAGAGATCAGATCTGTACAGCGGGTATATTGATTCCAAAAATGTGGTTTTCATGAATGCACTTGAGATTCCTAAGTACAAAATGAAACCAGATGCCATGGTAATGATTTTCCCTATCATAAATGTCATGATATGAACTCTAATGAGCCTAAGTTCTTATAACTCTTTAGATTTAAAGAATTTTAAATAAACTTTTCTTAGAAAACCATTTCATACTATTGTATAAGAAGTGAGTTTACTACACTTGGTCACACTTACATATTACAAGGATTTTCTTTAGGAAAACTCGACTTTGTTTAAAGAAATTTTGACTCTTATGTTAGTTATATCCTAAGGCCTTTATTTCTTTAATAAAATCCTCATTTTTTAACTTTTAAGTGGGTCTTATACAAGGGGGTTTCCAAAAATCCGAATTTAGAAAATTCCACTTTCAAGTTGATTCCTTTGAGAAAAATATATTTTATACTCAAAACTTTAAGTATTTATTATACCTATACCCTAAGGACTTCATTTATTTAAGAAAATACCATTTTTGAAGTTGGAAAAATAGTGTTTTCTAACCATACATCCATTATTACGAATTTTGTCTACATGACTTTTAGCTCAAAATTTCTATTGGACTTCATTTCTTGTTTCCAACATTTTCTCTAGTAAAATCTCATTTAGACTCATGAAATATATCACCAAACATTATCTATTACCTATAGACTTCATTTTTCTTGAAAAAGATATGTTTAGAAGTTGATAAAAGTGTTTTTAACTTAGGTTCCCAAAGTCATCCGAATTTACACAAGTTCATTTCTTGAAAAGTGTTTTCCTTTTTGACTTTATTAACTTATCTAACCATAGATCTATATACTAAGGAGGTTATTTACTAAAGACAAAAGCATTAAAGACTATTAATGCACATAAACACAAAATAATAATGAAACCTTAAATGCCTACATGATTATGAGTAGTAAAATGATAGATCTATTATTTCATATGCTTAAATGAGTTTTGAAAACATAAAAACTATATTTTTATAAAAGATCTTTTGTTTAAAATACTTTTTGATGGATAAACATAAAGCTTTTGGCATGAAAGCTCCTTTAAATGTTAGATCTACTTTGTAATGGTTTGGTATTCTTGTTTTGACATTTCCTTGTCCCTAGCAAAAGCTCATGGGGTCCTTTGGTTGGAAATGTCCAAGAATCACTTAGCCATAACAAAGATCTATGATTGGAAGGAGTAAAGTTTACTTACTTGAAGATAAATAGAAGATGAAAAGAAGAAATGGAAAGTTGTGTGTGTGTGGGGGGGGCTTGAAACTCACGACAAAGGAGGTGTGGGGAGAGGATTTTTTGAGAGCTTTTTACTTTGTAAAACTTGTAAAGTGAGTAAATAATGAAAGAGAGAGAAAATATAGCTTATATGAAGTGGAATTAGGTTAAAAGAAGTAAAAAAAAAAAAAAATTGCAAAAGGAGCATGGGAGGGTGGGGGGCCAAATCACGCCGGTTTTTGGGAAGATTAAGGGGGGAGGAGATTTGATTTGTCTTTGATTTGAATTTGTACCACTTGTCATAAATTGTAATGAAATTTAAGGGACAAAAAGCATGGAGAAAAGGGATTGATTTGAGTAATGGCAAGAGTTGAATTTGTAGAGTGTGCTAATAGGTAGAATAGGTGGTACTTGTGAATAGTGAAGAATAGTAGACAAGACAATTTGATTTTCCGGTAGTAAGGAAATACGAATAAAAAGGCTATAACTGTATTTTTCATAAGCCAGAAAATTATGAAAAATATATTTTTGAAATCCTTATTTTATTTCGGTTCAAATGAGTACTCATAAGTAAATTTTTGAAATTCTAGTTCCGGGGCACGTTTTTCTATAATGGGTCTCGGGATGACCTGGAATTGAAATTTTCTTAAAATCTGATATTTTCTTGGTTTGAAATATAATCAAGAACTATATTCAAGATTTAATTTTCTTATAGAAGTTTCTTAATTGGAAACCGAGGAAAAGCCGGAATTAGGGTTCCTAGTTCTCACTCTAGACTTGAGCTATTCCGGTTTAGGGTTTTGGTTTCCGGTTTTAGGGTTATCTTGGCTACTTGAAAAACCGGGGTTTATAGGCTAGCTGCAAAACATACATATCAATATGCAAAGGATAGATTAAACTTATATTTAGTTTTGAATAAGAACATCTATAAAATTTATCATTTAAGAAGTTTACATACATATGAAAGTTACATTCAGCTTTAAATGCAATTCATAACATTTTTTTTTGTACAAATACCATGATCTAATCTTCTTAAGAAATTCTTTTGCAAATTCTTGTAAGGTATCCCGGATATTAAAAGCCAACATTTTCCCAATCCCGTAAAAGAGACTAAATAAAGTGAAATAAGGAAGATTTCTATACTTTATTCATGTAAGAAAAGAGAGCAAAGGTAAAACATGTTGAGAATATGCAATGCCTCCATGATGCATCCATTGTTTCTCAAAATCTACTAGCTCCAACAGACATGTGGTGTGAGTCCTAAAACATATTGAACACTTATGATGTGGTGCATTTTGTTATGTGACATTCTTTAGACATAACAATTACCTACTACATGTACAAAATAAACTAGACCATAAACTCTTAAAATGGTGTATGTTTTAATGATGTATGTTTTAATGAAACAACGAAGAACTCATGATATATGGAATATTCGGTAAATTTTGTGAGTAAAAAATTGCATTCTATCAATTATTAAGAACAATCTCTTCTAATCAAGTGAATTAAAGGGAGCCTTTTGCTTATTTTCATAGGTGTAAAACTATCAAGATGAAGTGGAAAAGCAACTTGGAGGAAGCATCGACCAACAATTATTTGCCATCATTGGAAGTAACATCTCAAAAATTTGATGTTTTCCTTAGTTTTAGAGGACTTAATGCACGAAATACATTTACATCCCATCTATATGAATGCTTGACATGTCTTAGTATCAGTGCTTTTAAAGATAATGTTGAAATGGTTAAAGGAGAGGTCATTAATGAAGAGCTTTATTGAATATCACTTAGAATTTAGGTAGACATAAACCAAGGAAATATTTTCCCAAAGAGAACAAAACTGAGACATTTAGCATAATATCTTCCAATTGAATAAGCTCAAATTGCAAGTCCAATATATCTTCAAAGTAAATACTCATTTTAGATTTTTGTGAAAAACTAAAAAAGTGCAAAAAGAAGCTTGTCACATGGAAAGGAAGAATGAATTTTTCAATATTGCGTGACAAAGTGAGTTTTTCTTTACAAAAAATATTAAATAATTGCTGTTGAAACCTTATGAAACCAATTCCTTAATGTTATTTGAATATGTTAGTGACCATATTATCAAATCCAACACTATTATTTCTTTTTGTACCTTACTACATGCATTATAAACCTCGGAATTTTTCACATTAGTACCCGACTTTATAATAGATTGTGTAAACTAGATAATAGATTTAGATTCTGATTGAAGTCGAATAATAGAATAATATTTAGATTTTGGATAAATGAGAGATTTAGGAACCAAATAAAGAAATTCTTTAACCCTAGTTAATACCGAAAACGAGATCTTGTATCTTGAATAACTAATTCAAGATATGATCTAAAATTTAAACCCAAAAACCTAGTATACAAATAGATTTAAATAGAAAATATGAATATAAAGATTAAATGATTGTTTTTGATCTCGATAGTGATTCAAGGCTAGAATAACGAGTAGTAATGAGTTTATATTTTGATTTAAACCCTAATTTCGAGATCCCTAGCTAAATTTATTTAAAAGCTACTAATAAGAATTTATGTTTAGTATCAAAACTAAAGATATAAATATAGTTTAGTTTCTGTATTAAGCACAATACTGTATAAATGAATATCTACGCTTATAACTAGAAAACGATGATCCAAAAATGAACCGTTAAGATTTTAAATACTCAATGAAAATATAAACTGATAAATAACTCAAAATCTAAACTTCAAACAAATAATCGGATCAAGCTATTGTTCTAAACCGAGTTTTCATAAGCTATCGGAGCCTGAAACAAAAATTGACCCAATGAGCTTAAGAAATCCAAATCGCGGGAGATAAAATTATACAAATAATTAACTACGTATATATATAACCTCAATTTGTATTATTTGAAAATCTAAGTGTTTTGTATAAATTTATAAGCATATTTTTGTACAAAAAATTTCAAATATTAGCTAATCCATACCCGTATAATTATCTCAAAATTTAATTAAATAATAAACTAATATATATATATATATGTTTCGCTGCTGTTTCGGTGGAGATTATGTTGGAGAAGAGAGAGTTGAATTTGTGCTCAATAATGCATCCAAAATTTCAACAAAAGCAACCTAAGGACAAATCATGGAATGCCACCTCAACCTAACATTTAATGCAGTGAAAATAACAGCTTAAGGAGGATGAAAATGAAGAGAAATTAAGAGGAAAACGAAGGAGAATAAGCAGCCGCGACCTCTCCTTCTCTCTTCTATATATATAAGAGTTTAAGGCCGCTAATGGAGAAGCAAACAAACTCCATTAACTCTCAACTTTTCCAGTCTGAAAATACTCCAAAACAACCACCAAATCGAACTGAAAACAAAGAACAAACAGATCATAAAACATAAACTCAGATCAAAAGAAATACAAGGCCAAAACCCTCAAAAACGAATTCAAAGGTAAGTTGACATGATTCAAAGGATTTTCGTTCAATTATATGGATTGTATCTGACTTGAAATCATCTTAGGAACTTAATAAACACAATCACAAGCTTCGGATTTCATCAAACGAGCTCCAACAAGGTAAAATTTCAAAACCCTAGCTTTGAGTTCCAAGAATCGAAATCTATATATTTATGTGTTTAAGCGTGTTAAAAGTTGTTATATATCCTTATATATGATATATAAACTCTTAGAAGTAGTTTAAGTAAGTTTTTAACGTATAAAAATCAAAGAAAAAGAATCGAACCGAGGAAGAAGATGATGAACAGTGCAACGCTACCTCAAGGCCGGCAGTGTAAACGCTATACGCCGGCGGCTTACATGGATAGGCCGGCGGCTTATAGGCGGCTTACACTTAAGCAGGGGCTACGTAAAATAAATTTTCACGTAACAATTCAACGTAAGCCGGCTACCTGGAGATCTACCCGGCTGCGTAGGGCCGGCGTACGTTGAAAGCTGGCAGCTTTCAACACGGTGCACTCGATATGAAATTTTCTCTTCAAAATGATTTACACCGGCACCTGGAGATTTAGGCCTGCGGCCTTGAGCCTGCTTACAGTTAAAATTTCTCCAATGAAAGTTTTTCTGACCTAAACCGAATTTATATATATATAATATATCTACTAAATGTATTTATATGTTATAAAAATATGTATTAGATAGTGACTATAATACAAGTATTAAGTCTATTTAGAATTAATATCTATTAACTTTTGAAACCCTAGAATTAAGAAAATATTTAGATATTAATTAAAGTTGTATTAGTCTAATATTTGTTTTAACAAGATAAAATATAAGAATGGAAATTGAAATAAGTTAATTTCTTGAGTAATGTGACTTCTAAAAATAACCAAACAATTATGTAGATAAATAGGAAAAACACGACGATACTAAGTATTAATATCGAGTCTAGGACACTAATCACATATAGGAATTTAGCTAGATGTATTGATGAATATTTTGTTTTAAATAGGTGAATTTGACTCATTAGAAGATCTACCAGTGGATTACGACTGAGTCGGTATGAGCAGGTGAGTAATTCAGTCATATTGTACTGGTTGTGATTGTAAATAGTCGAATATGTAATGCAAGATAATCAAATGAATGTTTGTTGAAAGTATGATATGATCTGATTGTATGATTGTTAAAATATCTTTATACAAGCGATAACGCAATGGTTGGTGTTGTGCATTAGTATAATGATGATTGTGTGTAATGTATGGTCACCCCGAAATTGATTAAGAATTATGGACTTAACAAAATAATATGAACATGCATTGCACGAATTGCATTATTGCATATATGGTTGTGACAGCCTGCTACGTATTAATATTTCGGATCTCTGTTTTTGCTTGGTTGATCCAATGTGTGAGTCTTCCAAGGTTCTCTTTGGTCTGGCGGTCCTATGAGGAACTAAAAGGCACCGAAGAACGTCGCCCGTAGAATCGCTTTGAAATGATTAATACTTAGGGAGTTTCTAAGGGGATTGCAGGAGATGGTTTGTGGAAGCCACTATATTCAAAGTGATAACATTAAAACGAGAAATCGTTGATTCTCCTGTGTACTTAGTCTCTCCTGGGCAGGTGGGTCATTGAGTTTGTTCTTCAACCCATTAAAAAGAGGGCGTAAATCTTTTTCCTGTTTGGATTCTAGATCATCCAAACTTGTATCTGTGCATATGGTTGAGTGCTTGCATTGCATATGATTTGTTAATGACTTGTGTGATGTATGGTATGTCTGATTATTCACTGAGCTGTGGTTTCGCTCATACTCCTACAGTCTTTTCAGGTTCACTTTACGACCCTGGTTAGTTACATCCAGGAATATGGCTCCGGTAAGCTTTGAAGCTAGAAGTCTACAGATCTATTTTAGTTTGATGGTTATGTACTATTAGAGTAGATTATTTAGTTGTATACTTCAAAGGATATATGGTTTGTAATAGTTTGTAATGGTTATTCACTAAATCATTTCTCTCATATATTTGTTATTTCTTATCAAGCAACTTAAAAGATCCTGTTGTTTTGAAAACCTGTCATTCTCTGAAGGTAATCTAGTGATAATATTCAAGTGTAACTTGTTTATTACTACTAGGGTACCCTCGGGGCGTGACAGAATTAAGTTGGTATCAGAGCATGGTTGCTAGAATAAGAAAGATGAATATGTGAAAGAATTGCATTTAGTGAATGTAAATTAGATTTAGTTAGCATTCATTAGTAGTAGTTGGGTAGTCATGGGTAGAATTATACTGCACAACTAGGAATAAAGTATGTGTGATTATTATTAATCATGCAAATTTTATTGTGTGTGCAGACTAATCCTGCTACGTGTCACATTAGATGGGAGATCTTTAGTATGCAGGAGGAGGAGACTTTGACAGATTACAGGCGCAGACTACGAGTTCTGGTAGAGGACTTGTATCTGAGCGGGATTACTAAGACTTTGGATGAGATCCTCAGCACCTGGAAGCGAGGATTATTGCCTTTGTTTAAAGGCTGGTTATTCTTGATGGAGCGGGCTTTTCCAGATAATGGATCAGCTATAGAGACGCTCTACAGATTTGAGAGGCTGATAGTGCAGAAAGGAGGTGGTCTGGAGATTGATAACATAGCATTTATAGTCTCATCCAGATCAGAGAGACCAGAGCTCCCAGATTTTAGAGTCTGGGTAGATATTGGCAGAGGAGCAGTCTATGCTCATGATGTGAGGCAGGATCATGCCGGGTCAGAGGTGATGCGGCCTATGATGATGATTTGATGCTTGCACGACTCAGCAGGTGCAGTCACTCTAGACGCATGTTGATGAGGAAACCGCCTATTATCCCTGAGATAGCAGGTGAGTTCCAGCGTCCTGCTGCTGTACAGGATCGAGTAGTACAGGAGACAGTTCAGACTACTGTCCACATGAGGAGTATCACCACAGAGCTGTTGATGAGAGAGAGGGTAAGAAAAGAAGGATTGAGGCAGAGAAGTATGTCTCAGATTATAATTATGCCAGATGGATTGGATCAGCAGGGAGGATGGATTGAGAGTGATATTCCATCTAGAGCTGAGGGAGAGGAGGCCAGCACCCAGAGGCATTAGGGTGATGGACACAGCCCTGACTCTAGCACCTCCAGGACGAGGTGTGATGAGATATGATAGTTTCTGAGGGAGAGATGATTACCCGATTAGGCCCTCAGGAGAAGGGCAAGGGTCGTCTTCATCCCAGTCCCTGAGTTGACTTGAGTATTATATGATGATGTGTATTATCTGTTATGATGACATTACAGGACGATATTAGTAGACTTTTGATGACTTATATATGTATCTTTTGATGACTATGATAGGAAGCTAAGTTAGGGTAGTGCAATTTTTGGATATGTACATAATGCACTAACCATGAAAAGCTTTGATGTATTTTGGTTATGTATATATATGTGTTGCATATATACATATGAATGATCTTGATGACTTTTGATAAAGACGAGTTATGATCTGACTTAAGTAATATGTTTAATGTTAATAGAATGCCAAGAGGAAGAAATAAAAGTAGAAATGCCAGAATTTCTGAGGATCCACCAATAGATGCTCCTGCAGCACCCCAAAACCGAATTGAGGATGTTTTACAAAGTCTTCAACAACAAAATGTTTTGATTTTGCAAGCTTTGCAAAATGCAAGCCACAAATGGAGCACCACCTGTTGGGCACCAGCAATGACTCCACCAAATCCTAGAAGGAATGAAAGGCATACTCCACCGGTTCAATTTCAGGAAAATGGACCAGTGAATCCAAATGAGTCTGCTGCTGAGGTACAAGGACCCCCTCAATATGAACAGGAATTGCCACCACCACCACCTTTACGTCCTCAGAGGAATTTGTTGCCGGAATTCATTAAGTGCAACAGATATTTTGAGGGAATACCGGGAAAGCCAGAGGAAGCTGAAGATGGCTAGCTCAGATTGAGCGATCCCTTGATGTTTTCAAGTACCTGAAGCTTTGAAAGTATCCTATGGACTTATTTATTAAGGTTAAGAGCAAGGATATGGTGGAATTCGAAACAAAGAAGTTTGTCCCAACCAATTACTTGGGAAGTATTCAACGAATTTTTGAAGGAATATTTTCCAAGCAGCCTAAAAGCAAAGTATAGCACTGACCTGATGAATTTGACCCAAGGAGCTAAGACCATTGATGAATATGAACATGAGTTTAATCGGTTGTTACAATTTGCTCCAGATGCTTATCGGGACAGTGATGAGCTTAAGAGACAGACTTTCATGGCTGGACTCGAACCTCATTTCCAAAGAAGACTTGCTGAATTTGAGATTGATAACTTTGCAGCTATGTTGGAAAAAGCTCGTATCATTGAACGTGCAAGGAAGTATGAACTTGAGAGGTATAAAAGAAGGGAACTATGTTCGGGAAAAGAATGTATGATGGTTCTATGCAAGTTCTGTGCCTAAGAAGGTTAAATTCTTCAAACCTTTCAATGTGAACAAAGGAGGAGTAATGGGAAGAATAATGTTACTTGTTGGAAATGTAAAGGTTCTCATTACCCAAGGTATTGTCCACAATTACAGAACAAATGTTATTATTGTGGGGAAGTGGGCATATGATAAACGATTGTCCAAAAAGAAAAACTGCAACTTGCTTCATATGCAATAAAGTTGGGCACATATCACCCAATTGCCCACAGAAAGCAAGTGTAATAGCTGGATCTCCACAATCTAAAGGAGTGATTGGAGCCTCAGGATCGAAAAATGGGAATGCCAACAAAGCCAATGCGACGGCCAGAGTTTTCGCCATGTATGGAAGTCCTGTGGAGAATGTGGAGATAGAGGAAAGAGATGAAGAAAATATTTGGGAGGAAGTTGATCCTGAAGAATATGGACTCATTGCAGGTATGTAAATATATATTTGTTTACTTAAAGTTATTAGACACAATCACTAGTAGATGAGCAATAGAAGTCTTTATAAGTTGAAAATAACATGAACTTAATAATTGATACTTAGGAACAATTCAAGTAGGGGATCAGACTGCGTATGCTTTATTTGATACGGAGCGACGCATTCTTTCATAAATACTGGATTCGCAAGGCGTATAAAAATACTAATTGGGCGCATGAGTAAAGAATTGGGAGTTATTACGCCAACTGGAGATTTAGTGGTGACACGGGAAGTGATCAAGAGTTGTCCACTAAAGATTGGAGATCACGAATCAATTTCTGATTTAATTCTGATAGAGATGCAAAAATATGATATTATTTTGGGTATGGTTTGGTTAACTGCTGTAAAAGCAAAAGTTAATTGCCATCTCAAAATAGTATCTTTTGTCAATAATCAAAGAGAAAGAAAAGAGTATAAAGGTGAGATACTCAGAGAAGTCAGAAGTAGGATAACAGCAATTGAAGTGGAAAATGAAGAAGATATGGAGATGAATGGTTGTATTCTTGGAGCAACTGAAGGTGAATCCAAGGAATTGGATATTCATACTATTCAAACGGTAGGTGAATACTCAGATGTATTTCCAGACGAATTACCAGGATTACCCCCACATAGAGAAGTGGAATTCTCAATTGATTTGATATCAAAAGCTCCGTATCGTATGGCACCTGTGGAATTGAAAAAATTAAAGGTGCAGTTACAAGAATTGTTGGATAAAGGATTTATCAGACCTAGTGTTTCACCTTGGGGAGCACCCGTGCTTTTTGTGAAAAAGAAAGATGGATCAATGAGACTCTGTATTGATTATAGGGAATTAAACAGGGTAACTATCAAGAACAAATATCCTTTACCCAGGATTGATGACCTTTTTTATCAGTTGAGAGGAGCAAAGGTATTTTCCCAAATTGATTTAAAGTCAGGATATCATCAAATCCGGATCAAAGCTGAAGATGTACCAAAGACTGCATTCCGAACTACGTATGGTCATTAAGAATTTTTGGTCATGCCATTTGGATTAACCAATGCACCAGCAGTTTTTATGGATCTGATGAATCGTATCTTTAGACCTTTTCTGGATATCTGTGTGATTGTTTTCATAGATGATATACTTGTATATTCGTTTAATGAAGAACAACATGATGAGAATTTGAGAAAGGTGTTATAGATATTGAGAGACAATAAGTTGTATGCCAAATTGTCTAAATGTGAATTTTGGCTTAACAGTATATCATTTCTCGGACATATTGTTTCTGGAGAAGGAATATCAGTTGATCCTGCAAAAGTTAGAGCTATTATGGAATGGAAAAGACCTGAAACTGTTACTGAAGTTAGGAGTTTCTTGGGATTGGCAGGATATTATCGGAAATTTGTGAAGGACTTCTCAAAGATTGCACAACCTTTGACTCAATTGACTCGAAAGAATGAGAAATTCGAGTGGAATGATCAACATGAACAAAGTTTCCAAGAATTAAAGAAAAGGTTAATATCAGCACCAATTTGGTTTGCCCAATGACAAGGATTTATATACTGTCTATAGTGATGCATCTAGAAATGGATTGGGATGTGTGTTAATGCAAAATGGAAAAGTAATAGCATATGCTTCTAGACAATTGAAACCACATGAGATGAATTACCCCACTCATGATCTAGAATTGGCTGCTATTGTTTTTGCACTCAAGATTTGGCGTCACTATTTGTATGGGCAGAAATGTGAAATATATACGGATCACAAGAGTTTGAAGTATATATTTACACAAAAAGAGTTGAATATGAGACAAAGGCGATGGTTGGAATTAATTAAAGATTATGATCTTACCATTAATTACCATCCGGGTAAAGTGAATGCAGTGGCGGATGCATTGAGCCGGAAAAGTTATGGAGAAGTGGCTTCAATACTAACGGAACAAAAAGAACTTATCAAGGAATTTGAGAGATTAAACTTGGAATTCTCAATACAAGGTTTGGAAGCTGAGTTAGGAAATCTAATTTTGGAACCTACTTTGCTTCAGAGAATTAAAGAAGCCCAGAAGAAGATGTTGAAATTCAAGAGATTAAACAGGGAATATCCCAAGGAAAGTACAAAGATTTTCATGTGGATGGAGAAGAAGTATTGAGAATGAATAAAAGATTGTGTGTGCCACATGATGAAAGCTTGAGGAAGGAATTAATGCATGAAGCACATTATTCTGGATATTCTATACACCCAGGAGAAACGACATACAAGAGTGAAAATGCATATTGGTGGAATGGAATGAAAAAGGATATTGCAGAATTTGTTGCTAAATGTGATGTATGTCAAAGGATCAAAGCTGAACATCAAAAACCAGGTGGATTGTTGAAACCGTTGCCAATACCTGAATGGAAATGGGATCAAATTTCTATGGATTTTGTGTGCTCATTACCTAAGACAAATGCAGGTCATGATGCTGTTTGGGTTATTGTGGATAGACTTACAAAATCAGCTCATTTCTTGCCAATTAACATGACATATCCATTGGAGAAATTGGCACGAATATATTTGAAGGAGATTGTGAGATTGCATGGTGTACCTGCTGGTATAGTATCAGATAGAGATCCACGGTTTGTATCCAGATTTTGGCAAGGATTACAAAAAGCTTTGGGAACCCGGTTGAATTTCAGTACAGCTTATCATCCTCAAACTGATGGACAAACTGAAAGGACTATTCAGACATTGGAAGATATGTTGAGAGCATGTATTATGGAATTTAAAGGAAATTGGGACCAACATTTACCATTAGTGGAATTTGCGTACAATAACAGCTACCATTCAAGCATAGGAATGCCACCTTATGAAGCTTTATATGGTAGAAAGTGTCGGTCACCATTATTCTGGGATAACTTGGAGAAAGTATTGGTTGGACCTGAATTGGTTCAAGAAACTAATGAAAAGATTTCAGTGATAAAGCAAAGAATGAAAGCAGCACAAGATAGACAAAAGAGCTGGGCAGACTTGAAAAGAAGGGAATTGGAATTTAATGAAGGAGAACATGTATACTTAAAGATAAGTCCAATTAAAAGTCTTCATGGTAGACAAACAAAAGGCAAGTTGAGTCCTAGATATATTGGACCATTTGAGATATTAGAACGAGTTGGGAATCTGGCATACCGCCTTGCATTGCCACCTAATTTGTCTGGTATACATAATGTTTTCCATGTATCGGTTCTAAGGAAGTATGTACCAGATCCAGATAAGATAGTGGAATTAGAACCAATTGATTTGAAGGAGAATTTAACTTATGAAAAGCATCCAGTTAAGATATTGGACCGGAAGGTGCAAGTTCTCAGGAATAAAGAAATCCACTACGTCAAAGTATTATGGGATCCACAGACAGAAGAGATTACCTGGGAATTAGAAGAAGAGATCAAGAAAAGCTATCCTCATTTATTTGAAAATTCAGGTACGCATTCAAGCTTTGAGGACAAAGCTTATTTTAAGGGGGGAGAATGTAAACCCCGGAATTTTTCACATTAGTACCCGACTTTATAATAGATTGTATAAACTAGATAATAGATTTAGATTCTGATTGAAGTCTAATAATAGAATAATATTTAGATTTTGGATAAATGAAGATTTAGGAACCAAATAAAGAAATTCTTTAACCCTAGTTAATACCGAAAACGAGATCTTGTATCTTGAATAACTAATTCAAGATATGATCTAAAATTTAAACCCGAAAACCTAGTATACAAATAGATTTAAATAGAAAATATGAATATAAAGATTAAATGATTGTTTTTGATCCCGATAATGATTCAAGGCTAGAATAACGAGTAGTAATGAGTTTATATTTAGACTTAAACCCTAATTTCGAGATCCCTAGTTAAATTTAAAAGCTACTAATAAGAATTTATGTTTAGTATCAAAACTAAAGATATAAATATAGTTTAGTTTCTGTATTAAGCTCAATACTGTATAAATGAATATCTACGCTTATAACTAGAAAACGATGATCCAAAAATGAACCGTTAAGATTTTAAATACACAACGAAAATATAAACTGATAAATAACTCAAAATCTAAACTTCAAACAAATAATCGGATCAAGCTATTGTTCTAAACCGAGTTTTCTTAAGCTATCGGAGCCTGAAACAAAAATTGACCCAATGAGCTTAAGAAATCCAAATCGCGGAGATAAAATTATACGAATAATTAACTACGTATATATATAACCTCAATTTGTATTATTTGAAAATCTAAGTGTTTTGTATAAATTTATAAGCATATTTTTGTACAAAAACTTCAAATATTAGCTAATCTATACCCGTATAACCCGTATAATTAACTCAAAATTTAATTAAATAATAAACTAATATATATATATATATATATATGTTTGGCTGCTGTTTCGGTGGAGATTATGTTGGAGAAGAGAGAGCCGGATTTGTGCTCAATAATGCATCCAAAATTTCAACAAAAGCAACCCAAGGACAAATCATGGAATGCCACCTCAGCCTAACATTTAATGCAGTGAAAATAACAGCTTAAGGAGGATGAAAATGAAGAGAAATTCGAAGGAAAACGAAGGAGAATAAGCAGCCACGACCTCTCCTTCTCTCTTCTATATATATAAGAGTTTAAGGCCACTAATGGAGAAGCAAACAAACTCCATTAACTCTCAACTTTTCCAGTCTGAAAATACTCCAAAACAACCACCAAATCGAACTGAAAACAAAGAACAAATAGATCATAAAACATAAACTCGGATCAAAAGAAATACAAAGCCAAACCCTCAAAAACGAGTTCAAAGGTAAGTTGACATGATCCAAAGGATTTTCGTTCAATTATATGGATTGTATCTGACTTGAAATCATCTTAGGAACTTAATAAACACAGTCATAAGCTTCGGATTTCATCAAACGAGCTCCAACAAGGTAAAATTTCAAAACCCTAGCTTTGAGTTCCAAGAATCAAAATCTATATATTTATGTGTTTAAGCGTGTTAAAAGTTGTTATATATCCTTATATATGATATATAAACTCTTAGAAGTAGTTTAAGTAAGTTTTTAAGGTATAAAAAAAAAAAAAGAATCGAACCGAGGAAGAAGATGATGAACAGTGCAACGCTGCCTCAAGCCGGCAGTGTAAACGCTGTACGCCAGTGGCTTACATGGATAGGCCGGCGGCTTATAAGCGGCTTACACTTAAACAGGGGCTACGTAAAATAAATTTTCACGTAGCAATTCAACGTAAGCCGGCTACCTGGAAATCTAAGCTGGCGGCGTAGGGCCGGCGTACGTTGAAAGCTGGCAACTTTCAACACCGGTGTACTCGATATGAAATTTTCTCTTCAAAATGATTTACACCGGCACCTAGAGATTTAGGCCGGCGGCCTTGAGCCGGCTTACAGTTAAAATTTCTCCAACAAAAGTTTTTCTGACCTAAACTGAATTTATATATATATAATATATCTACTAAATATGTATTTATGTATGTTATACAAATATGTATTAGATAGTGACTATAATACAAGTATGTAAGTCTATTTAGAATTAATATCTATTAACTTTTGAAACCCTAGAATTAAGAAAATATTTAGTATTAATTAAAGTTGGTATTAGTCTAATATTTGTTTTAACAAGATAAAATATATAAGAATGGAAGTTGAAATAAGTTAATTTCTTGAGTAATGTGACTTCTAAAAATAACCAAACAATTATGTAAGATTAAATAGGAAAAACACGACGATACTAAGTATTAATATCGAGTCTAGGACACTAATCACATATAGGGATTTAGCTAGATTGTATTGATTAATACTTTGTTTTAAATAGGTGAATTTGACTCATTAGAAGATCTACCAGCGGATTATTAGGACTGAGTCGGTATGAGCAGGTGAGTAATTCAGTCATATTGTACTGATTGTGATTGTAAATAGTTGAATATGTAATGCAAGATAATCAAATGAATGTTTGTTGAGAGTATGTTATGATCTGATTGTATGATTGTTAAAATATCTTTATACAAGCAATAACGCAATGGTTGGTGTTGTGCAGTAGTATAATGATGATTGTGTGGAATGTATGGTCACCCCGAAATTGATTAAGAATTATGGACTTAACAAAATAATATGAACATGCATTGCACAAATTGCATTACTGCATAGATGGTTGTGACAGCCTGCTACGTATTAATATTTCGGATCTCTGTTTTTGCTTGGTTGATCCAATGTGTGAGTCTTCCAAGGTTCTCTTTGGTCTGGCGGTCTTATGAGGAACTAAAAGGCACCGAAGAACGTCGCCCGTAGAATCGCTTTGAAATGATTAATACTTAGGGAGTTTCTAAGGGGATTGCAGGAGATGATTTATTCAATCAACTATTTTCAAAGTGATAACATTAAAACGAGAAATCGTTGATTCTCTGTGTACTTAGTCTCTCCTGGGCAGGTGGGTCATTGAGTGCTGGTTCTTCAACCTATTAAAAAGAGGGCGTAAATCTTTTTCCTGTTTGGATTCTAGATCATCCAAACTTGTATCTGTGCATATGGTTGAGTGCTTGCATTGCATATGATTTGCTAATGACTTGTGTGATGTATGGTATGTCTGATTATTCACTGAGCTGTGGTTTCGCTCATACTCCTATAGTCTTTTTAGGTTTACTTTACGACCCTGGTTAGTTACATCCAGGAATATGGCTCCGGTAAGAGCTTTGAAGCTAGAAGTCTACAGATATATTTTAGTTTGATGGTTATGTACTATTAGAGTAGATTATTTAGTTGTATATTTTAAAGGAGCTATATGGTTTGTAATAGTTTGAAATGGTTATTCACTAAATCATTTCTCCCTTATATTTGTTATTTCTTATCAAGCAACTTAAAAGATCCTATTGTTTTGAAAACCTGTCGTTCTCTGAAGGTAATCTAGTGATAATATTCAAGTGTAACTTGTTTATTACTACTAGGGTACCCTCGGGGCGTGACATGCATGCTATCCACATACCACACTATCAACCCATAACTGATCCCATCCTCAAATTATTCATGCATTTGAAAGAGTACAACTACATGAAGTTAACGAACAGCCAACAATTTCCAAAAACACAGCCAACCAAATCATAGCTAAAAAACAGCCAACAAGAATAATATCCTCAATAACCAGATCAATGACAACAATCAACACTCCAACTAGTTATAGCAGGTGTATATTTTATCTAATATCTAGTGAACCATCAATAACATAGAAGTGACAATAATTACCTGTTCAGATTGTTCGTCGCGTAGGGTTCTTTCCTTGTGAAGCTTTGCTTTTGTTTCTTCTAAGGCAGCTCTCAACTCTTCCATAGAAGTTCGTCCTCGTGCTGATTTCCCAATTGTTGGTGGTCCATACCCTCTTCCAGGATGATAGTCTGACCTTGAAACCGCATTCATAAACCTATCAACAATCTCTTGCGAAGTCAATGGACTATCTGAAGATTGAGATTCCTCATACATCTTCACCATGTTATCCTGAATTACAAACAATAAAGACATACATTATGTATAACACATTACTTTAAAATAAGTCCAAAATTTTACACATCCAATAAACTTACATAATCCTCTGCAGCTTGTTGAGATATCCAACCTCTTGTACCATCAGGCCTTGGAACGCTATATCGAGTTTGCTTAAAGAACTCAACGGCATTAAATGGTTGGCAATTTTGATTAATCTACACATTTAGATATGTATGGAAAATGTTAAAGCATTAATCAATAATATAAGCATAGAAAAAACATTAATAAATACCCACTTGCTCATTTCTCCTACTCTCAAATGATCTAGAGCCAGCCCTATGTAGATATTTGACATGGTTGCGTGCATTTCTCCCAATCATTGACCTTGTCTTCTATAAATGAAAAAATTCAGCAAACATATGATAGTATAAACTAATTTGTAAGTGCAGAAATGATTTAGAATTCACCTTTGCAGACGGTTCATTCAATTGTGATATTGATCGCTCTTGTTCAATCTCCCTAGTCCATTTTTCAGTAACCTTTTTCCAATCATCATCACTTGAACCTTTGGGTCTAGCAACATCACCAACCTTGTTCTACTTATTTTTAGTTTTGCACCGATGGTTTCTATGAGATTGCCCATCCATTTATCAGCAGCTTGGAACTTCTCAGAATCTTTTGTGATGTCATCAATATTCAATCGATTCTACATCAAACATGAAACATATCACTATAGATGAAGAGAGTGTTTTTTTTTTTTTTTTACATAAAAAAGGATCAAATCCATCAATTAAAAAAGTAGCAACAATAGCAACAGGTATAGAATAGCTCTAGAAATTTAAGATAACAAGTATAGCAGTCTCTTCTAGTAACTTTTACAAAGGAATAATGTCAGAAATTAAAGAGATCAACTACTCAAATTATAACTTCAACATGTGGGAAGAAAGAAACTCAGACTTCTCTCCTTAGCTTTTCCATTTCTTACTTTCCAAGGATAAGCAATACATTCTTCTGATGTCATAGTTAATTGCAATAATTTTTTTCTCTCCTAAATGTTTTGCTGGACAGTTATAAATCTTGCTGGACCTTCTAAACATGAATGAAGATGGGTTATCATACTACAATTTGTCATTAGATACCAAGAATAAGATATTTTTCTCATCTTCATTAATTTTCTAGTTACAAAACTTTCTACTTAGCCATCACATTCCTATGACTAGACTATGATATAATTCATTAGGTTTAAAGCAAGATACAAGAGCTCACTAAATTCTAATATAGTATCTCAATTTATTTAATATCATGTTCTTGAAACACAATACCACCATAGATATTGCCATATGAGAAATAATTGGATCAAAATGGGAATTGGGGAAATCTAGAACCTTAAGATGAATGTATGCACTTTAATTGCATCATCTTAAAACAGATGATGCTTGTTGTTAAGGTGTACATACAAATTAAAACGAATGGTGCACACCTTGTTGCAAACAAAGAGGAATAGTGTAGACTAGAGTACAAGTAGCAATTAAGAGAGGTCATTAGTCATGAATCAAGTTGAGACCACACTTATTAGAGTTAAATAATGATTTTATAATGTGCATTCAATCAACTATATGCCCTTCTGCATTGTGTCTTGAATATTTGCTTTACTTTGATAGTGCTAGTGTTCTTAATAGAGTTATCACATGCAAACTATGTTACATGCTATTATCTTGTGTCTAAATTCTATTGCTCCTAAGATCATATACCATTCATTTTATGGAGTTGAATGCTAACAGCAAATAAATCATAAAGAGAGGAATAAGGATTTGTAATTTTTTTTTTTTTTTTGTAGAGATCTCTATCATTTTGGGGAGAGATTAAAAAACCTACTTCAAAGTGTTATGTAGAGTGACAATAGAGTGGCTTTGGTTGTTTTTGGAGTAAAAAAGTGGCACTAGCACTACAATTCTCAATTTTCCTTCATTATGGAATTGATCTTTTTTATTTATCATATATATTGTCTGAAGCTTATCTGGCTATAAAAAAATAAAAATAGAAACTAGCTTGAATAATTTGAAACAAAACAGGAAAAAAAATGCAAATTCACTTCAAATATACCTTCACTCTCTCCTAAGCCCGTTGTTTTTCTGCATGGGGGAATTTTCTCCAGTCATCGATACAAAGAGGAAGTAAGTCCCTACAAGCTTTCCCCATTTCAAAAGCTAACTTTGATGATTGGTCTGCTGTTAGTGGACGTCCACCAAAATAGGTAAACTCAATAACCATCTTGCCCTTTCGTCTATTGTTTTCCTTTTCAAGTGCTTTTCCTTGGTATGAACTTCTCTTACGTTTTGTGAGAATCAGGCTGCCAGTTCCTACATATATATGAGACTCTCATGAAGCTAGCAGGTCATGAAACTTAAACCATAGACCTAACTATTACACCTTCAAATTAACTAGAAGTTAAAACTTACATAAAAATTACCTGAGCTAGGTGAAGGATTAGATGAAGGGCTTCCATTCAAGGATGCATCTACTTGGTTATTGATGACATGATTCTGTCATTGTCCATTTCCTGTATTACCAACCAAAAACATGTTTCACCAGAACACTTACAAATTTACAATGATAGTTAATTTTACTAGTTTCATGCAAGGCATACAATGCTAAAGTTACAAAATTAAAATAGCACAATCACTTTAATTGATAAAGAATAAGTTAATGTGGTAGAACAACGAAAACAAAAAAAATATCAAAGAGTAAGCGAAGGAGAATATAAACCCACCTATTATACTAATAAATTAATCGGAAATTAATATTTTACATTAAAGTTACCTAAGCGAGAGGGAGGACTAGATGAATGGCTGCCTTGTAAGGATGCATCTACTAGGGAGTTGTTGATGATAGGATTTTGTCCTTGTTCATTTGCTAGAAGATAAACCAGAAAAATGTGATTTCATTATTTGCACAGCAACTATATATATTTACAATGCTTCTAAGTAAAAACAAAAAAAATTATGGAAACTTAACTTGTTCGATGAGAAGGATTAGATGAATTGTTGCCCTGTGGTGATTGTTATTCCTCCTCCAAATTCTGAGAATCCGATTCATCATTAATTGGTAATTCGGTGTCTCAATTAGCCCTTCCTCCAAGCCTCTGTAAACTCCTTCGTCCCCTAGCCATTATAATCCTACAATTGGATAGGACAAAGGTTCAATAAATAGATGTCAACATGCATAAATAGATTGAAATAAAGTGCATATAAATAGAAAGAATAAAAAAGATTCTACCTTTCAATCATCATGCATGGATAGTGAACAAAAATATCACAGACATTATAGTTTAAAAAAAAGGATAAAATGAATAAAAATTAGACAATCATATTATTGTCATCACTAATATCATAGTCCATGAGTGCATCATCCAACCCATCCTCTTCATCCTCATCTGTATCCTCATCTTCATTACATTCAATACTACCATCATGCTCTTCACATGGAGATGCTTCAACCATTGTTTCTATAGCCTCTCCATCAACGGTCTCACCATATACGTCAATTCTCAATGACACTTCTATATCACAATCAACTACTGGATTATGCTCATTTCCTCTATCCTCATTTGTTGTTAATTGTTCCTCTAAGCTCTCATCCACCAATGAAGCTTCAACATCTGTGAACAAATTTGCATCACCTTCAAGTGAGTCAATGTTATAGATGTGGCGATGCTCGAATTGTTGCACCACTCACCAATCAAGTCCAAATTTCATGTCATCTATGTCACGCCCGAAGGTACCCTAAACGTGGTAGTCCGCCGTACACAATATTAAAGCCTAAGAATGACCACCTCAGTCATGCGAATGCTTCCATACTATGTACAAGGCGTCTAACACATAGAGGAGACACATCGAATGATACATTTCATGTTGATATAACTCGAGTAACAATGTAAAGGAAATTCAATTCACTATTCTTCAAAATACAACTCATCAAACTTCACTTACAAATCATCAAAGATTCTATTACATAGAACTATACAAGGCAGATAATAAAACCTAGTTAATAACTTCAAACATTCTTATGTCTTGCCGGAATCCTGAAGTCATTCTCGACTTCAACCATCTCAGTCCCCACTTTGCATTCTTGAGATAACCTGTTCATTTAAACAACTATAGGGGTATAAGCTACACTAGCTTAGTGAGTGAAAACTTCCAGGATTACATTTATAACATATCATACAATCAAGTGATTAGTCAGACAAGTGATATGCATCAAACTCGTGAATTCAACAAACATATGACCTGCCGGAAAATCATATGTGGATGGACTTGCGCCCTCCATCCCGGGTTAGCAGATTAACGAATCCTGCGGTACGACCGAGACCGTTTCAGCTTACGGACAACTATAAACTATAAAATCGTTTAAGGTACAACGATAAACCGACAAATGCTAATGCTCCATCCCCATCGTGTAAGAATGAGTTCAATTTCATCTTCAATTCCAAATAATCAATTATACCAATTCTTTTAAGTGATTAGTCAATAATCGTAGACAATTAATTCTAATTCATCTATACAGGCAATAGTTAATCACTCGGCTTCGATATTCTTACATTCCATTTCTCATATCAACAACAGCATACATCTTTCCCATTCGTCCCCATCATGCACATCAATTTTATCTTTACCAAATACCTGGTGCAACTATTATTACAATCACATACAATAAATGAAATCGGAAGTAATACTCACTCGGCCATTGATCACCGGTCTCTTAGTACAAGTAATCCGGTGGTAGGGAATCGTCGATATCGGAGTCACCTAAAAGGAAGAAATACTCTAATAAGTATTTCATCACTTAACTAGTCCAAGCTATCTCATAAAACTATCAAATTCGTAATTCTCGTCCTAAGCGGGAATTCCAACTTATAACGGCCATAACTTGGTCATTTTAACTCGGAATCTCGCAAATTATATATCGATTTCTATCTACTTCGAAAGATCTATCTATTTCTAATATTATTTTTAAGTTTTGAAAACATTTAGGTCTCAGAACAGAGGGATCAGATCTGATCAGTAATGGTTTCCAATTCCGAAAAATGGTTTTGTAAATGTTTGTAATGTTTTTGTTATACAAATTAGCCATACATGCAATATGAGTGATTTCCTAACATGAATGGCATGAAATGAGTTTCATGTATGCATGGTCTTGATGATTTTTGGTAAAAGAAAATTTTGGAACTCTTTATTTTGCAAGACTTCAATTATAACTACTTTTTGAAAAATCTAGTTTTCTAACTTTGGTCATTTCCATTTGTTTTGGATTTATTACTTAAGAAAATATAATTATTTTTGTTAAAATTAAGTCTTCATTAATATATTACTTATGACCTTCATTTCTTCATAAAAATTTCCATTTTACACTTGTTAAACATGTTTTCAAGTGGGGTTGATTCCAAAATCCGAATTTTACAAAATTAGTTTTTAAGTGATTCCTTTAAATGAAAGTCATTTGATATTAGAAAATTAGGGCTCAATCATACATAACCATAAGGACTTCATTCTTACACAAAAATTTGCATTTTACACTTTACAAATATGTTTTCCAATATGGTTTACTCAAAAATCCGAATTTAGAAAATCCACTTTTTGAATGATTCATTTGGGAAAAACTCGTTTAATGCATTAAATTTTAAGACTTTACTACATCTATTGTCTAAGGACTTTATTTAACACATAAAACTTGCAATTTGAGCTCAAATACTTAGTGATTACATATGCATCATCTCAAATTACGAATTTGACAATTTGATCACTAACTCAAAATTTTCCATTTTAATTCCATTACTTGGTTTATACATTACTCATGCCTAAACTTATTTTAACTTGTAAAAATCATTGCTTAATGATATCTATACCTATATACTTCATTTTTCACATAAAACATGAGTTTTGGAGTTGATACATGGGTTCTAAATATTGGTCTTGTTGGGATCCGAATTTACAAAATTTATTTTTGGATATTCCTTTTGATAAAAATCTATCTAAACTATGAAAATCCATTCCTTACATATCCTATCCTAAGGGCCTTTCATTTCTTAAACAAAAACTTCATTTTTGAGTTGGAAAACATGTTTTTAAAATATGCCTTGGCCAAAATCCGAAAATGACATTTGTGTTTTGAAAATAACTTTTGAAAATCACATTAGATTCTTGTAAAAAGAAGTCTTGATGATATACATATACTAAGCCTTCATTTTCTCAAGAAAAAATTACATTTTGATACTTGGAATGTGGTTTTCAAATGGGGGTCTTGTCAAAATACGAATTTCACAATTTTGTTTGAGTTCATAACTAAAATCTATACTTAATATGAACATAAACATAAAACAAATGCATGGTAACAAGCTATAAACATCATGGATCTAAACTTTACTTATCAAAATCTTTCATTTATGGTATTTATACCTAAGCCCTTCATTTTAAATGAAAAATATACATTTTGAAGTTGAAAAATCACTTTTCTAAATATAGTCCCATTTTCATCCGAATTTTCAAAAATCATTTTGCTTGAAAATAAAATAGATCTTGAGTTTCTATGACTTTCCTACCATCATCATATTATAACAAGTTGTTCATGGACATAAACAAAGATCTAATGCATCTATGAACTCAAAACTTTAGATCTAGTCTTCTAAACTAGTTTTAAATGCATGAATCACTAAGATAGACATGTGGATGCTAGATCTATGCATAAGTCATAAAGAATAACAAAAATAACAACTTAAATACAAGATCTATGGCATAAACAAAAATCAAAGCCATAAAAAGTTAGATCTTATAATAACTTTAAACAAGAAAATAATTATAATACAAGGTAATAAAAGTGGAGAAGAGAAAGATTTCATTTTTGGCATCATCATCCTAAGCTTTTAAGCTTATGGAAGTTCATTTGATGCATGAAACCTTCATTATACTTTATCTATATCACCTATGGAGCTTTGGGATGAAGATTTGCTTAGAAAATCTTTAAAAATGAAGTGTGGAAGCCATGGAAGAAGAAGGGGGCAGCTTTGTTTATTGGAGAAACATGAGCAAGAAGAAGAAGAAAAGAGAGGAAATAGAGAGAGAAAAGGTTAAAGAATGAAAGAGGAAAAGTGAATAAATGAAGGAGTGAGAGAAATGAGTGTTTTAATTGTAATAAATGAGAGAAAAAAAATAAAACATGGGCAGCCACTTCTTGGAACATGCTGCACGTCATTTTTGAAGAGAGAGAGAGAGGGTTTTGTTGAAATTTGACTTGAATTAAATTGTGTAATTAATGTGTAATGTAACTTTTTGAAAAAGGATTGAAATATAATTAATTTTAGTCAAATATGAGTGGATAAAGGACAATGGCAGCCATAAATAGGGTCAAAAATCTGCCATCAATTGTGGGATAATGTGTAGAAAGATTGAAGTGAAAAGGAAGTGATATGTGTAAGATGTACTTGAAGGTATGGGTTGTAAAAGTACTTTATTAATAAAATTAATTAAAATCAAATAAAATTAGAAAATTTATTCAAAATATTTGTACAGATTTTTCATAATTAAATTTAAATAATTATTTGAATTATTTTAGTAATTTAACAAATATGTTACCGGTATGATCAAAATACGCGAATATGGGCTATAAATGATATTTTTATAACCCGAAAAATTCTAAAAAATTATTTTATGAAAATAACAATATTTTTAAAATATTTTTCAATTATTAAATTGATTTATTTTATTTTTAGTATCGGGTCTTGAACAGAATCTGATCCCGTAAAGACCCGAAACGAATTAAATTTTAGAAAAACAAAATTTTCTATAACATATAAAATATTTATCTAAAAAATAAAGACTTTATAAGAATAATAAAATTTTGTAATAAAATAAAAATGAATAGTGCAAAAGTCTAATCAATTACCGGTAATAATGGAAATACGATAAAAAGGTTATAACCGTAACTTTTATAACCCAAAAATTATATAACTGATATATTTAGAAATCTTATGAAATTACGAGTCTAACGGTACTATTGGTATATTTTTGATATCTCGAGCCCCGGGACACGCTTTTCGAAGTCTGTATCCGAACGGGTTCGAAATAGGTTAAAAATTTACCAATTTGATATTTTAAACAAACTCATATTACTATGAGCTATTCTACATATTTAGCTACGCCTCGGCCTCTAGGGTTAGGGGCACTAGGTTGCCGGACTTAGGCTATTGCATTCCGATTAAGGTTTCCGGGTGATTTTTTCGTTTAAACCTTTACCAATTTGGAAACTGATATTTATGTTTATATAACATTTTTAATTGAGAAATTTATTTTAAATTTTATTTTTGTAAGTATTTAATATATTTTAAACGTTTTCGGAATTTTTGAATTGGGTTTCATTTCCGAAAATTAATCGTTATTACTTTTAATAATTCGTTTTATTATTATTTTTTTTTTCTTTTGGATCTATATTACCCGATTTATAAATTGGAGTCACGTATGGAATTTGTCGTACGTAGTGGTTTTGGAATTGTAGTATGTGATTTCTTATTTTGTTTTTAAGGATTTTCATTTTCTCAAGATTAAGAAGTTTCCGAATTCATTCGTGATTTAGGACTAGTTGAAATTCAGTTTTAATTTGGAGTGATTTTTAAGGTTTGTTTTCGAAGTTCATCTTGAAATTATTTACTGAAATTTTCCGGGGCTTACAATCTAGGTAAAGTATTTGCTTAGCTTGTGATGTCAACACATATGGATCATTTTCATACCATGTACAAGTAACCTTAATAGATTTAAAGCTATCATCCACCCACACATTGCGATGCCTCTCATTAGTGTCCCACCACTTACATTTAAATAGGAATACTCTTTTGTTCCTAACATAACTAAACTCATATATATCTGTTAACATCCCATAAAATTCTACTTTCTCATCTCCTTGGTCTACTTCTACCAGCACTCCACTATTTTGAGTCTTCTTCCTGCTATCAAACTCTGATGTGTGAAAACGCACACCATTATATATCAATTTGTTGTACCTTTTGAAACATGAATCAGGTCCTATTGATAATGCATATAATGCACTAATGATCGGGTCACGACTATCATGCAATACACTCATCTGCAAAAATGTTAAACAAAATACCATGTCAATGCAAGCTAGTTAAAAACCCTTGAATTTACAAAAAAAAAAAAAAATGTAATTCTATACAAAGCTCTTTCTTATATTTACCTTATTCATAAACCATTCACCAAAGTCTTTTTTGTGATGCCCATCTATGTTATCCCCATATTGTGCACAAAACATCTTTATGCTCACTGTAACACATGTTTGTCTTTACTTAGTAACTTTATATGTCATTGTACCATTAGCTTACATATTATTTTGTGTAACTTTCAACTTACTCTAGGTAAGGTTGAATCTCTTGGCAATTGTTAATAATGTACCATTTTGCAATATCAACCTCCTCGCTTGACAATACCACATATGTGGGTGGTGAAATTAAACCAACTTTATTCGTGAAGACATCCAAGCCACTATCCTCTAAGGAATCAAAATTCCTGTCTGGACGGTTAAATGTTGTCTCAATGCCTTCTAAGTGAAGTGAACACCAGGTCAAGCACTCATGAACAACATAAGCTTCTGCAATGGAGCCTTCTGGAGAAGCTCTATTTCTAACGAATTGTTTTAAGGAGCCTAAGTACCTACAAATAATGATTAATAGTACATGAGAAAAACATGGATAACAACTTAAAAAGTGGTAAATTTTGAGTATACATTATACCTTTCAATAGGATACATCCAACGATATGCAACAGGTCCAGCCATTAATGCCTCTTGAGGTAAGTGGATAGCTAGATGTACCATTACATCAAAGAATGCAGGGGGAAAGATCAACTCCAACTTGCACAAAATAGTGACAATGTCACTTTGCATCTTTCGTATATCTTCAACATTCAAAATGCGTCGACACAACCTCTCAAAAAAGTTCCCAAGCTCAGCTATGGCGAGGGTGACCTCCCTTGGCAATAAGCCACGAATGCCCACAGGTAATAGCCTCTGAAGTAAAACATGGCAATCATGACTCTTCATACCTGAAAGCTTTGAGTTTGAGTTGTCCACACACCTACCTATGTGTGACGCATAGCCATCAGGTAATCTAACATTCCTTAGGAATTGACAAAACAATCTTCTCTCACTCGTACTTAATGTATAGCTTGCACATGGCATCAAGTATTTGCCATCAGCCCGTTTTACTAAATGTAGCTCCTTTCGTATACCAAGTTCCTCTAGATCAAGTCTAGCTTTATAAGTATCTTTTGTTTTTCCCTCAGTCCTAAGCACTGTGTTAACAACATTCTCACAGATATTCTTCTCAATATGCATCACATCCAAATTATGTCTAATTATTAACTTTGACCAATATGGCAACTGGAAGAATATCGACTTTTTAGTCCAATTGAATGCGCCAACATTATGGACTCTTCTAGCTTTCCCCGGATGCTTTCCCATTCCTATGTCTACTACTGATTGTAACTGGTGGAGAATATCTTCACCAGAATATAGATCAGGAGCCTCACGAGTATCATGCATTCCATCAAACTTGTAGCTACGTCTCCACCTATGATCCATTGGCAACCACATTCTATGCCCAACATACCCAATCTTGTTATTAAGCCTTATCGATGGTGTTTGATCTTCACATACAGGGCAAGCACTGTATCCCTTTGTGCTCCATCCAGACAAATTCCCATATGCTGGAAAGTCATTAATGGTCCACAATAATGCGGCATGCATCTTGAATGAAGACTTTGAGTATGCATCATAAGTCCACAACCCATTATTCCATAGATCCTTCAACTCATCAATTAAAGGTTGCATATAGATGTCGATCTCTTTCCCAGGTGCTTTAGGCCCTGGGATTAATAGTGTCATCATCATATATTCTCTCTTCATGCACATCCAAGGAGGTAAATTATATGTGAGAAGCAACACAGGCCACATGCTATATGATTGGCTCATAGTACCAAAAGGATTGAATCCATCACTAGCAAGCCCTAATCTCACATTACGACAATCCTTTGCAAATTCTGGATATTCATTATCAAACTTTACCCATGACAACCCATCTGCTGGATGACCCATAAGGTTTTCTTGTCTCTTGTGTTCTTCTTTATGCCAACGCATTTTTTGAGCATTTCTAGGATTCATGAAAAGGCGTTGTAACCTTGGTTTCACAGGAAAGTATCGCAAAACCTTATGAGGAATAGGCATTTTAGAACCAGTGGACACTTTATATCTGGATGTACCACAAGTGGGACAATGTGTAAGATTCTTGTTATCACCCCAAAATAGACAACAGTCATATTTACATGCATGAATATTATGACAACCCATGCCCAACCCTCTCAAGTATTTGTTTGCGTAATAGTAAGACTTAGGAAGAGACTCTCCATTAGGTATAACATCACGTAAAAGTTGTAGCAACATGTCGAAAGACTTGTTGCTCCACTTATTGTATACCTTTAAGTGAAGGAGCTTCACTATAAATGAGAATTTAGAAATCTTACACCCTGGATAAAGCTCTTGGTGTGAGTCAGCTCTTAACCCATCTAAATAATCAACTGGAATATCGAAGCCATCATCAGGGGTTGAGCTTTCTTCCTGATTGTCAACAAATGCCCCTAAGTCTTCAAGCATCTCATGGAGCCCATCGGTATCATTACCACCTGTCCCATTGTTCTCCTCCATAGTGGGTCTCATGTCACATTCTCTGTGACGAATTCGACCTCGATGTCTAGTAGGCAACTCAATAGTTGGCTCCTCACCATATCCAACACTGGTAGTTTACATCTATCCCATCTACAAGCAAGTGTGCTCTAATCACATTCACTGTTTGTGAAATGTCATTTAAGCATTTCCTACATAGACAACTTAAACTTGCGTGCACACCATACTTCAAGCGTAAGTATGCAACAAAAAAGTCAACACCTCTTTCGTACTCTTCACTTTCAATGTCATAATTCATCCAACTCTTGTCCATTTTTTCTGACATAATTGGAAGAAAATAAAAGTGTAAGATCCAATTGAACTAGTTAATACATCTCATATGACATAATCACAAAATTAGTAAACACATATCACATCACATCATCATATTGATCACCACATTGGTTTAATGTTATTTCCTCTACCCTCAATCTTAGAAAACATTTTAGGAATCTTAGTAAACATTACTTTACACTATTCAAAGTATGGGAATTTTGTAATCACATAGCAAAATATAATTTTTTTAATCCTTATGTTTATTTTTATTCTAATAATCCTTTATACGCATTGTTTAATGATATTACTTTATTGCAATATGCTTGTTATTATCAATTATACTTGAAATTTATAGTTGCATAAATGATGATATCTCTTTCTTTCCCTTTCTTTGTAATTTAGTTAAACTTATTATTTTTTTATAATTCATCTATCTTACATTAGCATCGCCTATAAGTTAAGCACTGATTATTTCTTCATTCAATTATCAAATTAACATCTCATACTATTATAAACATTGATTTAATGTCAAGCAACACTTCATACATTAAAATACTTGATTATGTACACCTACCCTTTCATAATCGAATTGGCATACTCATTATGGAGTCATTGTGTCAATTTTATGCCAATATTAAAAATAATTCATGCCATGAACAAATGGATTCCTTGAAATTCTTAATCAACACATTTTATTTCCAAAATAAGTGCAAGTGATACAGTGGTTGTCTATAAATTAAAAACATAATTTGGGAAATAGAATTTATTAGTAATCCTAATGAACTTTAAATATTTAATTATTCATATTACATTGCATTTAAGAGGGAAAATATATTCACTTATATATACACGTCAAAATCCTCTCAAAATAAAGCCAATTAGTAATTAGATTAATTCTCAAATTTCATTTCCATTGCCAAAATCCAACCAAAATCTTACATACCGCAGTCTACTCATCCTTCTATAATCTTTTTGCAATAATAAATACTAGTAGATCCTGCATCCGCATTGCATGTGCTAATTCAATAATATCATAAAAAATTGATGTAAAAAATCTTAAATTTTTTACTATAAAATATTAGATGATTAATCATAAAAGTGTTTTTATAAAATTTTAATTCAATAAAAGAATCTTTTTATATATATACATATATTTTATTTTTCTTACTTTATATTATAATGTGAACGTTTGAGAAATATATAAAAAGAATAATACGGGTTTTGGGGAGAATGCAATAATTATTCTAAAAACAGAGCTATATAAAATGTGGGGTGGGAAGAAGGCTATAGAACGATATATCTCCTTACATGGTTACTTTAAAAAATTAGTAGTTGGATAATAGATAGAGACATAATATAGAATAGATTTAATCATTTGACCCATTATCTAATACGTTAATTGAAGGCAAAATCCAACACTTTTCATCATTCTCATTAAGTAAGAAACTTTTAAATTATTATAAAATGGTATTATGTGGTATTTAAATCTTCAAGCCTTTATGCATAAATGTAAATATAAGCTTTAATCAAATGCTACTAAAAAAGTAAAAAAGTAAAATTAATTTAACGACATCATGAAATAAATATAAATAAAACTCACGTATTGCTGGATTTTTTTAGTAATTTTTAAAATCATTCTTATTCTTGAACAAAATGGCATAGCTTGAAATAACCAACACTCGATTATCATAAGTATAGAAAATATATAACATACTTGTTATTCGATTCAAATTTTGATTTATAATGATAGAGGTCTTAAATTCAAAACTTCTAGAGAAAAATAAAACTAAAAAATAATAAAATTTGTATAACAATATCAAAATCATTTAATTGCTTTTTGTTTCTAAAAATAAAAAGTGTAACATCAAATTTTGAAAAGATACTTTAAGGGGGGAGAAAAAGAAAAGAAAAATAAACACACATACATCAGCCAATATTAAATGGAAAGAGCAAAAATCTTAGAAAATGTGCCAATTTCATTCTTTACAATTTGGTAAAAATTGAATGGAGATAAAATGCACTTGCTAAGTGTTTTCTAATCATATAAATAGAAAAAATTATTCGGACTAGAACAATACACATAATCTTTAGCTTGTCAATCATATCCTTTTGAAATATGGTCTACTAATCTTGAAAGTGATATTCTAGTTATATTTTATTTTTATAGTACATAAAACAGATAAACTCTTTTTTAATAACAAGCTAGTTAAAGCAATCCATCCTTGATGTCACATCTTCTTAAAAATATGAGCACAACTTGAAGGCAAAATGAAGATACAGACACTAATACATTTAGAGCTAAACTAATATTTGCTTACTTGAAAATCAAATGCAACCTTCTCCAAAGCTACCTTCTCAAATAATTCCCCAAAATCCTCTTTGCTCTGTTGAAAAAAGGCATTTCAGCATATTATAACAAGAACTAAGGTAACTGCATGCTCAAAATTTGAAAACCAAACCGACTCCCATCAGCCAAAAAAATTTAATAATAATAACAATAATAATTGGGACAACATGATACACAGTTGTGATAGGAATAAATTTGGTTTTATTATAACTTAGTTAACTATCACTTGTAATCAAATTTATATATTTGTAAAGTTGATATGAATGAATTACGAAAAAAAAATGCAAACATCATTTGTCAACATAAATTGCCTAAGCTAATGCCAATTCAAAACAATCACACTGCTCAATCAAAGGGAAAAATCATGCTAAAAAAATTAAAGGGAAAAATATTTAATGAAAATAACAGATTCCAATCCATCAACACAATTTGCCTGATGAAGTTGCTTGAGGTAAATCCTGTTTCACTAAAAATTTTATGAAAATGATTGGAGATGTTTATTTTCACTTACGATCTTTTTATGTTCTTATCTTTCAATTGTACTAGTGCAATGACATGATAGCCGTCCCAGCATGCAAAGGAAATTAGGTCCATATGGTCTTCCTTTTTCATCTTTTTATGTTCTTCTCTTTGACTGGACTTACGATCTTTTAAGAGGATTGATCTATATAAATAAAAGATGTAATTCCATATCATGTAAATTTGACTTCTATACCTGGTATAAATTTTTAAAATTATAATGTACTTACACCTTTTGTTTGTCTAATACTTGGAACCCTATTTTAAAAAAATTTCCCTATCTACATAGCCCCACGAATACTAAAACAGAGCTACATTTTTCTCAATCCATTCTTGCAAAATTAACTTGACCAAACAAAACACTTACATATCAACACAACATTTCCAGGAAATTTCCATCGATTATTAGGCAAATTATTTACCAAAATAACCCATCAAACTCATTCTTCAATGAGTTGGATAAAAAAAAAAAATTTATGGTAACTAAATTTAGAAGCTACGCATATTTAATATGCACAACACATTGAAATATAAAAAAAAATACATATCTTAAATGCAAGTTTGATGGTCTATTTCCATGATTATTTCTTATTGAAATAATTAATATCAAACCGAAATTTATCTTCCAGAAAAAAAATGAATCCGTAGGCTATCAACTCAATATTTTAGAAAACCTGACCAGCATCAGCGTGTGCAATAGACCATATTATGTGCACCTTATCAATTTAATTCAAAGCAGAAATACGAAGATACAAGAAAGGATAAACTTTTAACAAGAAATGGGATGGTGGTGGCCCTAGAGGCCCTGGAGGTTCTGCAAAGGATCCACATGGTGGTGGTCCATGCAGCCCTTCTCAAGGAATGGACAATGTCCGAGGATTAATCATAGTTCCTTACCTGCCTGTGGTTCTTGCTATGGCTAAATTAGGGAATTCCTTTGCTTCAGAGATTGAATGCTTTCACATACATGCACCAACGGACTTTGTCACTATCTGGGTTTGAATTTGCTGCATAAACTGCAATTAGCATATGTATTAATGTCAATAGATTCTATCAAGTGGAATTTACATTTCCATTAATTAAGTTGTAACAAAGATTATGGGCCTGTTTGGATTATCTGTTTTTCATCTGTATCTGTATCTTTTTTAAAACGATATGTATAAATATCCGATTTGCATCTAAATTTTATCTATATTGTTCTATTTGATCTTTTGATGAGAACATGTCAATTTTTAATTATCTATATATATTTCTTGATAATAATTTGTTAGCAAAAAGTTTGGAAAAAGTATCTGTATCTGCCGGAAAAAAGCTAAAACAAACAGACCCATAATTGGTTTGTCATCAGCAAATCAAAGATTTTCTTTACCTTTCCCCCGTAAAAAAAATAAGAAAAAAAAAGTTGAAAGACAGATATGATGCTAATGAAACTACTCTCAAATGTTCATATCTTTTGATAATTTACCTAATGTGAAAATAGCTAAGATTTAGGTAACCAATGTAACAATTACATAACAAAAATTAAAAAGAAAAAGGAAAAGAAGGAAGATGAATTGAAAGTAAACAAACTTCAAGACCTTCCTGATGATTGTTGAGGAATGGAACAAGGAAGATGTTGGATAGATTTTTTCCTATAAAAAACATTATTGGAATACCAAGCAACAATGCTTACTTTCTTTATTCCTAGGAGATACTATAAACAAGTTTAATCTAATAGGACCCAATTAGGGAAACAGGGGAACAACAGGAAAAAAGGAAAAAACAGAACAAGAAAAGGCATAAAAACTCAAGTATACACTAGGCTACATAAAGGTTTATTATTCATTATGAAGAGAACACACCAAACAAATCAGCTTAATTACCTATAGAAGTTGGGGTGGTGGGTGAACTATTTGCCAATATTAATGTCTCACAGATTTTACGTGCCTTCTGAAAGGAGTAGGTCCATGTCCGTCCTTAAACACCACAAAGAGAGATTCTTGTTATTTTACACAAATATATACAATAAGTCATAAGATAATATTTTCTCTAATTGCAATGTATGACATTACATACAAGAATGGTATTGAATAAAGGTAAGATTGCAATATCCATATAGCAAAGTTTTATATGGATTACAGAAAATTATAAAATCAAATAAGTGAATATGAAATGAATACTAGCAGTACATGATAATATCTAGATCATTGATCTCTCCATAGCAAGACACACCATCTCAATATCCAAGTTAATAATAAGAACAAAGTCTAATTATTCAATCAAAGCTCGTCATGAAGCAATATCTTAACATGAACAATAGTAGACAATAATACAATTATAATCAGGGGAATAAGCTCCTCTAAATTGTCCAGCTTTCTCAAAACTAAGAGAAATTTTATCCATTAGGCAATAACATAGCCACACTTAGTTACTAGATGAGTCATATTTTCATATTCTTTTTACGGTATTCATCCTCCTCTAATACCCCATAAGTGACACAACTGAGCAGAAGCATAATAAGACAGTCCTCCTACTTTGCATCCCTATTAACTGGGGTATAATGAACATCAACAGGGGAATCTCCCACATTGTACTACTACCCTTTGACCATACTTGCTACGTGGAACCTCATGTATGCTTGCCAACTATGACATCTTGGCATGCTACCACTGCCAATTACGATTGTTTCATACAAAGCTCTTAGTGCAATCTTTGTTATGTAACTAATGACTTTTGATAAACCATTACAATAACATACAATTCATCATCATAATAATAATAATAATAATAAACGGTCACTGTATATGGAAGTCCCATAACCAATTTTAGGCAATTATCTATCTATGTATATGATATGGTAAAATCCATGACTTTATCACTATTTTTATCAAAACTACAACATGATATATTTATAAAGATGTATACTATGTAGTGTTGATTTGCTGTTTTTTTTTTTCCCTCACATAGTTGCCAATATAATAATTAGTGATTTCCAACGCAACATATTAGTTAAAAAGGAAAAATCATTAAACGAATATAAAATAATTAATATTTGAAATTGTCCATTAATCCTCAATGTATAGTTTATCTACCACTTCTATAACTATTCCAAATCATTAGGCATAATCTTTTAATTTCTCATTTCTATCTCAACAACTGAGATACAACACATCAATTCCAAATTCCTTAATAAATAAGCATTATTACTATTTCAATATACGAATAGTTTTTTAATAAACTATATTCTTTTATCATCATTCACAAATAATGTTAATGCTCATTTGCCAAAAGACTTCAACTTTGACGAATTTTTTTTTATTGCTATACTCTGTTTTTTAAATTCATAATGATAAATACTGCAATAAAAAACAACAAAAAAGATGATCATTGTCAAGAACCCAACACAAATAAAGGATTATCCTTTCTCTGACCAAGGAACGTCAAAATCTGTTCTCAAAATATAAAATCTTAAACATTACATGCAACTTTTGGGGAACATCTAATCTGTTCACAACATATAAATCTAAACATTATCCTTGAACTTAGTCTTAGATATCATCACAAATAACCACGACACTAGAGATGACATAAGCAAACATAAACACAACTATTTTGTTCCAAACGTAGAGACACCGGATAAACATGCAATAAGAAGAAGAAGAGAAGCTCATTTCTAGGAATATCACAACCTTAACCAAACCTTCTCATACATGTTTAATCATTAACACACCCCCACATGCATTAACACATACCAAAAAAATGGCCGATTCAAAAACCCAACAAGTGTATCTTTCATCACTAGCTAATGGATATCCTAGAATCGATGACGAATTCCAATACGAGAAAGAAAAACGTGAGAAAAGAAGGAAACGTACCAGAGAAGAGCCATGAGAAATAGTTCTGGGATTGAAGGCATCGCTTGAAACAAAGAGGAAACGTACACTATGTTAGACAGAGAGAGAGAGAGAGAGAGGAGAGAGAGAGAGGTACTGATTTTTCACGTTTCATGACTGTGAGAGACAGAGGATTTTCACATTGCTTATGGATGAGAAAAAAATGAACAGTTGCTATTTGACATTGATTTGACTTGCTTACCTGACTAAAAATTATGGCGGGATTTAACTATTGCACTCCTTAGTTCTTCTAAACAATAAGAAAAGGACGCGCGGCCTGCCAAGCTAAAGAAAAAAGAAAAAATAAAATAAGAAAATGAAAAAGAATAAATCCATGACAAGCTTCAATAATAAAATGAAAACAAAAGGTAAAAAAATAAAAATAAGAGGCTAGTAGGATAATTTTATTTCATTTATATTTTTTTACAAATATGATTAGTCACGTTTACAAATAAAAAAAGAGTTACAGACCAAATCATAGGCCCACAAAATCTAAAATTGTTCATAAACGTCACCAATTTCATGTTTAAATTAACGTTTAATTAACGTGACTAAATGATAATAAAAGGGCAACGTTTGCAAAATATGCAAACGTGCCCATACATGAAAATTCTTGTAGTGTAAATTCTACTTGATAATGGCAAGATTCATTAAAGTTAAATTTTTAGCTTTTCCTAAAGTTCATTTTACTTTAATAAATAGTAATGATTTCCTAAGTTGTTTACAAATTTTTTTTATTCCAAAGAAAATTTCATTTTAAGAAAAAAACTTTCTTAATGATGTTTTCAAAACTTGTTTAATCCTTATATTTTTTGAATGTTGGTGGAATTCACAAGGAAGTTTAATGAAACCTTTATTAATCAAGAATTTGAAATTTTAAGTTTAAAAAAAAAAAACTTTCCATTTTATTGCTTTGAAAAGAGTATGCGTGATATATCTACTTTATGTATCATTTGTTAAAATTCTTATGTTCTATTGTTACTAATAACTTGTGATGTGCTTATCTAGATTTTAGAAAAGATTTGTTAAAATAAATTTCCAAGTTTTTATGGAAAAATCATTTCTTAGATGACAAAATTTTATTTTTGAAAGGAATTATCATCTTCCTTTATTTAAGTAAATCCTCTTTTTATTTTAGTTGAGACAATATCAATATGCTCATGCATGAACATGAATATGTAGTCATGAGAAATAAAGCAATATATTATAATAAGATAAGATATATATAAAAATCAATAAGAGCATAATATTAAAATCAAGTATTGGGAACCTTAGCTTCATCAAGGTAACCCGATCAAGTATTGAGAGCCTTAGCTTCATCAAGGCATTCCGGGACTAAGAATAGACTAGTCCCAAAAGAAAAGAAAAAGAATTAATAATAAGAGCAAGTTAGAAGATGTTAGTAAGCATTTAGGCTCTAAAAATATGTAGATATACATATACTTAATAATATATATAGAGTTAAAGTGGAGCATAATAATAATAATAATAATAATAACATATATGATCATAATAACAAGATAATAAAATCAAAATTTCTTAGCATGTGTAAGAACAAAACATGAACATGTTGTTGCTTCTATAACTTATATGAGTTCCAAGAAACAACACCATGGTCATGCTAAGTTACATGACATGGTAAATAAATAGTGGTAGAAGTTTACCTAAAAGTGTTTTTGTCGTAGGAAGAAAATAATGAATGTAGGTTTATGTGGTTAATGATATATGATAGATAGTTTGTGTATAGAGGAAGATTTTTGTGAGGAATTGGTGAAAGAGAGTTTTGGTAGTGAAGATATGTGTAGAGAGAATTTATGGAGTGAATTTGAGAAAGTTTTGTTATGTGAAATGAAGGAGAAAGCAGTGGAGGGAGAGGGGGTATTTATAGTTGAAGATGGAAGGTGTAAACTCTCAAAATTTTGGATTCGAATTAAAGCTTAAACCCTAATTGGAAGTCAACCGGATTTCTAGAGTCAACAAAACCCTAGTTTACCATAACCGCTTAAGTCCGGCATCACCGTTTAAGAAACCCTATGAGAGTAAGAAAAAGTTTAGTGAGTAGAATAGTTAGTAATTATCCAAGGTAGTCTAAAAAGATCAGTTTAATAAAACCGAAACTCATTTTGAACCCGATTGGACACAGTTCTTGAAAAACGTGTTAAAGAGCTCGGAATAGGAAAAAATATTCCGAATATATCATTAGACTCGTAAAAATATAAGATTTCCAAAAATATCAATTTCATAATTTTTCGGTAGCTAAAAATATCAAATATCGCATTTATACGCGTACTTTCTTACTACCGGTATGTAGTTGTCATGTCTACTTTACATTATACTATTTACTACTATTCTACACTATTCATCTATCTCTATTTTTTCTTACAACCTACTCTTACAACCCATACACCTATTTCTTACATATTTTCATTTCCAATACAATTTCACATCTTTCATTTCTTACTTTTAATTAACAAAATAACAAAAAAATAAATTTTCCTTCCCCATGCACAAGAATTGTGCAGGCCACCCCCTTTCTCTCTTCTGATTTGTTTTATTTTTACTTTATTTAATTAACACAAATTATCTCCCACATTTTCCTATAAATACCCCCTCATACTTCCACTTCTTTCACACCTCTTCTACACTAAAGTTACTATACTCAAATCTCTCTCAAAATTTCTCCAAGAAGTCTCTTACAAGAAGTTCTCTCTAGTTTCTTTCTTTTAGGTAATATGCCTTCAAGATTTTCATATGTTCATCTACTTAGTATGAACTTAGTGTGTGTTTTCTAAAACCATGAAGGTTAAGAAAGCAACAATAAGTTCATATTTTGTTTTTGTTCATAATCTAAATTCCTTTATGTTGCTTTATGTTTATAACTATCTAATATATCTATATAGCTATATATATTATTTAGAGCATATAAGCTCATTGTCTTGCAATTTATTTAATTTCAAGTTGTTTTTAAGACAAGTCTTTCTAGTCTTAGACTTGTCCTCATCAAGTCAAAACATTTTCTTTTTCTTTTGGGACTAGTCATTTCTTAGTCCCGGGATAACATGAACAAGCTAAGGTTCCAATACTTGATTTATTTTCTTATTAGCTTATTCTTCTAAATTATTATGTTTCTTTATGTTTTCATATCTTTATGATTCATATTCATGCATGAAACATAATGGTTTTGTCTCAACAAAATAAATGAAGAAAAGTTTTCTTAAAAAAGATTCTTTTCCTAGAAATAAAACTAGGAAGTTAATGTTTTTCTAAAAGTTAAGAAGTTATCTGAAATCAAAACTTAGAGGAGTTCATAAGGAAATTTATAAACATACATAACACAAAAAGAACTTTTTAAAGTAAATAAAGATTTTTCAACAACTTCACCTTTCTTCAAAGGATTCCTTTTCATTAAAATAAAATAATCTCAAGAAAACAAGAAATTATTTTTCTAGATATAGAAGTGTTAATACTTTCCAAAAGAGTTAGGAGCTAAGTTTAGAAAAAAAAAATCATTCCTTAAGAATTAAAAAAAAAAAGATTATGAAAATAAGATTTAGGAAAAGAAAAGAGATACTCATTATAAACAAATTAAGATGATTTCAAAGCAAAATGAATATTCCAAAAGTTCTTAAGTTTCAAAATCTTTAAAGACTTCACTTTTTCATAGATTGAGACAACTTCATTTACTTCATACATTTATTATGAGTCATTACATATATGTATAAACTTTTCAAAAAGCTTATAAAATATTTGGAAAATCTATTTCTTCAAGTGAGCTTTTGATAAAAGGAAGAATTTAAGTTTTTGGTAAATTCGTGGTAAATCTGGTCGCTGCCTTTTCGGGACCCAAACTTTTTAGTTTTATTAAAATAAGTTTAGAAATGTGTAGATCTTTTCGAATAGGTAGAAAACGGTATATTATATGCGAAATTCCAAGTTAAAATAAGCAAGTTATGGCAATTTTAAGTTGGAATTTCCTTTTATACGATTTTACCGCGATTTTAAGAAAAGTTTAAGATCTTTAAGAATAAAAACTTCATGAAAGACTCATTTTGGGCATTTCATCTTGTTAGTGGAGATGGACCCGAGATCGTTTTTCCGAAGGATTACTTTGATTAGGATCTACCGACATGGAGTGAGTTATTCCTTTTACTAAGTTACATTTCCTTGTTTTGTGCTTGTAATTAGTAGCAATAGGAATTAAGAAAAAAATAAAATGGATAATTGTTGTGTGACTTGGTATTATGAATGATTTAATACAAGTTAAGAATATCGGAAGTTGATTTGATAAATAAATTGTGATTCCTGTATTGATATGATGAAAATTGTGTTGATCGCCTTTAACTTAAACTAAACATTGTTGGTTAAATTTATATTGAAATCAATTCATGCATATCACACACATGAGTCACATTTGTTTCACTAATATTCTTCGTGTGGGGAAACGAGAAAATGGTAGTGATGGCTGGTAGGAGCCGAAAAGTCTACATGGGCTAGGAGGAACCGGAAAGTCTACAGGGCAAGCAGGAGCCGGTAAATCTGCAGATATTGATGGCCGTATGGGCCTGTAACCTCCCAACCCTTGTCATGGAGGACGTAAAATCCATGCTACACTTGATTCCCGGTTAATCATGTGTATTTTGTTTGTTCATATGATTAGTGCATTCTCATATGATTGACTAAAATATTTGTATGAATTATGGAAATGTCTTATAGATGGAATTATCTCACTAAGCTAGTTTTGCTTATACCCTTATAGCTTTTTGTTACAGTACGATTGCCTTTGGTTGGCCCGAGGAGCCCCGTATGCCAGGTACGAGTATAAGCTACTAGGAGTTTTTGAGAGAAGCTTTATGTATTTAAGTTTTGAACATAGGCTTCTAGGAAAATCTCTATAATAGGCTTATATTATAGTGATTATTATTTTGCAAAGACTTCTAAAGCGGGTGAATGCCCTTAAGATGATGTAAGGATATTATTGTGAAAATCTTATGTTTATTTATATAAGTTCTTGCTTGCTTTTTTATTATCTACTTAAATGTAATACCCCTGTGAGTCTCCTACTATCTTGGAAGCACGCCTTGCATGTGATATCGAAGCTCCTGCATGACTAAAGTTGTCATTAATTAGCTTTAATATTATATGCGGCGGACTGCCACGTTTAGGGTACCTTTCGGGGCGTGACAGTGTAAGTTGGTATCTGAGAGCAAGTTTTAGGTGAAAGATAGTAGAATTAGACTTTAAGTTTGATGGTAAGAAGTTAGAACCTAAGCTTAAGATCTAATCCTCTTCTTGTTCTATTTTGATAGCTAACGTTCCCCGAAGTTAAGGAAAAATCCCACCATTTCCTTAAGGACCCAGATGAGACCTTCGTAAACTATCGCCTTAGGTTAAGAGTCCTATGTGAAGAGTTTGCATTAGTTGGAAGACGCAAGACCGCCCAAGAGATGTTTAAGTTATGGAGGAAAGGTTTGAAATATTCCTTATGGAGAAACTTGCCCAAAGAACTACGATTTGATACCGTAAGCAAACAAAGGTGGAGTGACGTAGATGATAAGATCATATTTTACACTTATTGATGATCACAAGAGCTAGAATGGATACTTGTTTTGATTGAATTTTATGTTTTATGACTAATTTGGATAAAGAAATCAAAACAAGAGAATTTGAATCAAAAATAGGAAAAATTGAAGTAAAGGCCGGCATTTCTACATTCAAAGCCGCCGACGTTCAACGGCATAAAACTCAAGGCCGCTGCAGCACTGCCAGCTTTGCCGAGCATAATTTTCAACTACATTCAAAGCCGCCTCAAAGCTGCCGGCATAGAAGATGAAGAAGCCAGCGTACATGAAGGCCGGCAGCCCAGAATTGAAACATCACTAGCTTTGAAGGAGTTACATTATAAGCCGGCACATAAACCGCCGGCATTGGGGCAGTGTAGGGCAAAGATCTAAAGAGACATGAAGAATTCAAACGCTTGGAGGAAACTGAAGCAACAAATCTGTTGGAATGCCTACGCTGGTGTCAACATAAATCAACTAGCTGGTCTAGTTCAATAACTTGATGCAGCATGCACAAAAGATGCCACCTCCAGCTGCTAATGCACCAGAAGCGACAGTTCAGACACCTGCACCGCCAGAGCTGAGTCTCAAACTGCTCCTTTACCAGCACCACTGCCGCCTCGACCCTACAGAAGTTCGCTACTAGACTTCATCAAAAGCAGTAGATACTTTGATGGAAGTTTTGGAAAGCCAGATGAAGCAGAGGACTTGCTAGCACAGATTGAGAGATCGTTTGAGGCATACAAAGTACCCCATCATCTTCGCTTGGACTATGGCACATACATGTTAAGGTTCAACGCCAGAATATGGTAGGAGTCCAAAAGTAGAGAATTGTTACCACCGGTGACCTGGGCGACCTTCTGAAGAGAATTCCTGGAAAACTACTTTCCTGGAAGTTTAAGGGTGCAATACAGTGGAGATTTCCTCCGCATATCTCAGAAAGGAAGGACGGTGGAACAATATGAGATGGAGTTCAGTCGTCTACTTCAATATGCACCAGAATCCTTCAGGCATAGTGAAGAATTGAAGAGACAATTCTTCCTAAGTGGCCTAGATGAAGATTTGAGGATGTGTCTGGAGGAGTTGGATTTAAGGACCCTCCGTAAGTTGGTTGAAAGGGCTTGTATCATAGAGGGAGCCAAAAAGAGGAAAAGCAAGGCACCAGAGAAGCGAACCTTTGTGTTCGGAAAGAGGGCTCAAGATAGCTACAGCCTCAGCTTCCAAAGTAAAAAGTTAAACCCTTCCACAGTTTTAGAGGAAGTGTTAGTGGTAACAAGGAGGCATCCGAGGTCAAAGTGACATGCTGGAAATGTAAGAAGGAACACTATCCGAAGAGGTGCCCCTTACTTCAACACAAATGTTATTTTTGTGGAGACCCAAGCCACAAGATCGGTGATTGCTCGAAGAAGGCTTCCACCGTTTGCTTTGTATGTAAGCAAACTGGGCACTTCGCCAATGAATGCCCATAGAGGAAGATTGCCCGGCCAGACCGTTTGGTTCAATAGTAGGAGCTATATCGACAAAGAATGGAAGTGGAGGGAACAACTCAAACAGATCTAGAGCGGCTATCCACGGAATGAAGATATATAACTTGGAAGGACAGTAGGTATGTGAGGATTTGGATGATGAAGGAGTGGAGTTAGCAGCCATGGATGGAGATTGTGGCCCAGATTTTGGACTGGTGACAGGTTAGAATCAAAACTCCTCTACCTTTGATGCAAGTTATTAAGTACCCTATATTCTAATCCTATGCTTGAAATATAAAGCTTTATACCGCAAATAGCTTAAGTATACCTGCTTCATGATTAGTATAAAATTTGAGTGTAGGACATATATGCATAGCTAGTCAAACCGCTTATGCCTTGTTCAACACGGGAGCTACACATTCCTTTATCACCATTGGCCTGGCTAAACAAACTGGATTACCCATAGATGCTATCGCTACCGGTTTTCGAGTTAAAACCCCGACCGGAAGCATAGTAATAACTAAGGAAGTGCTTAAGTATTGTCCTATGGAGATACAAAGAAGTTGCTTTAAATGTGACCTGATCATCTTGGAAATGAGCAAGTACGAAGTAATCTTAGGAATGAGTTGGTTAACATCTGCTAAGCCCTAGTGGATTGTAGACGCAAAGAGGTGAGGTTTAAGGATCAAGATGGAGGTGAAATAGTATTCAGAGGAGAATTCACAGTGAAGTTGAACTCATTTGAGTTAATGGATGATGAAGAGATCAACTTATGCATCATGGACGAAGAAGAAAAGGAGAAACATGAGTTGGAATCCATATTAGTGGTTAAGGAATTCCAGATGTGTTCCCGGATGTATTGCCTAGATTACCACCCAAGAGAGAAATCGATTTCGAAATTGACTTATTGGTAAACACAGAGCCAATATCAAAGGCACCTTACCATATGGCACTAGTAGAACTCGAGAGTTAAAGACTCAGTTGCAAGACTTGTTAGATCAAGGTTTTATCCAATTGAGTGTATCACCTTTGGGAGCACCAGTGTTGTTTGTTAAAAAAGAGGATGGTTCCATGCGCTTATGCATCGACTATCGGGAGCTCAACAAAGTCACCATAAAAAACAAGTATCAACTCCCAAGGACAGATGACCTTTTTGATCAGCTTCAAGGAGCTAGCGTCTTTTCAAGGATTGATCTACGATCTGGATACCACTAGTTGAGGATTAAACCTGAGGATGTACCGAAGACAGCCTTCATAACTCGCTATGGACATTACGAGTTTCTGGTAATGCCTTTTGGATTAACCAACGCACCAGCAGCTTTCATGGATCTCATGAATCGAGTATATAAGCCCCTGTTGGATAAATGCGTGATAGTCTTCATCAACGATATTCTGATCTACTCAAAGACACGAGAGCAACATGAGGAATACTTAAGAATGGCATTACAGACATTGCGTGAGCATAAGTTGTAATCCAAGCTATCTAAATGTGACTTTTGTTTGGATCGGATATCTTTCCTAGGACATGTGATATCTGGAGAAGGAATATCGGTGGACCCTGAGAAGATCAAGGCAGTGATGGATTGGAAACAACCCAAGTCTGTGATGGAAGTGAGAAGTTTTCTCAGATTGGCTAGATATTATAGAAAGTTTGTGAAGAATTTTTCTACCATCGCCAAACCCCTCACGCAGTTGACTCAGAAAGATGAGAAGTTCATTTGGACAGATAAGAGAGAACAAGGTTTCTAAGAGTTGAAGAAAAGGCTTGTTTTCGTCCCAATCTTAATTCTACCAGATCTCGAGAAGTCGTATACGGTACGTAGTGATGCCTCCAGAAATGGTCTTGGATGAGTGTTGATGCAAGATGGAAAAGTGATCGCTTATGCATCATGACAGCTTAAGCCTCATGAACAGAATTACCCCACTCATGATCTGGAGTTAGCCGCCGTTGTGTTCACACTTAAGTTATGAGACATTACCTGTATGGACAAAGGTGCGAAATCTACACCGACCATAAGAGCCTCAAGTGTCTATTTACGCAGAAGGAGTTGAATATGCGGCAACGGAGATGGTTGGAACTCATCAAAGATTATGACCTTGGGATAAATTACTGTCCAGGAAGAGTAAATGCAGTTGCAGATGCCCTGAGTAGAAAGAATTATAGAGAAGTAGCTATCTTGCTCATGGATAAGAAGAAGCTAATAAAGGAATTTGAAAGAATAAGTATCGAATTCGTAGGGCAAAGTGTGGAAGTGGAAATTGCCAGCCTTGTCATGAAACCCACCTTAGTGGAGAGAATCAAGGAGGCCCACGATATGACGAGACGATTCAAAGATCAAAAGAGAGGTACAAGAAGGAAAATACACCGATTTTGCCATAGATGAGGATGAAGTGGTAAGAATGAAAGGAAGGTTGTGTGTTCCGGATGATGAGGATATGAGGAAGGAAATCATGAATGAAGCACATCATTTAGGATATACCATGCATCCAGGAGGAACTAAAATGTACTAGGACCTGAAAAGCCTGTCATGCCCCAACGGGTACCCTAAACGTGACAGTCCGCCACACTAAATATTAAAGCTTAAGTATGACAACCTTAGCCATTCCAAAAGCTTTTATATTAAGTGTAAGGCGTACTTTCACAACTTTAGAGGACCTTATATGGAATTATGACCTTAAGGAGATATAAAACATATTAAGAAAAGATAACTCATAATAAACATTTATTCATAGCAATGGTTTACAAACTTAGGACATTTCCCAAGATCACTATTCTATTACAAGATATTTGTATATTATCTCTATTACTAAACTTCATCTTGGAATTCTTTTATCTAAAGGAATTTACCTGCCTGCAGGGTCCTCACGGCCTTAACCATAAGTAGAGAAAGAAAAGATATCTATCGGGGTATAAGCTAATAGGCTTAGTGAGAATTATTTCCATAAATAACTTCTTGTAATCAAAGTTTCAGTCAAGTTAATTAGGCAAACAAATGGGATGCAATATACACGTAGGCAAGCAAGACATATAATTTTCCGGGAACCATATGTTGAATGGATTTGCGCCCTCCATTCGGGGTTTGGTGATACATAACCTCAAATCAAGTAGTTTTAGTTAAAAAATTTTAAGCTTGTGAGCACTCATTGTCAAGCATTCCGAATCTACTTGAAATGACTCGCTTTCGGATCTTCCACTTAAGCATTTTCCTTAAGCCACCAAGCAATCGCTTTTGGATCTTCCACCAAGTGTTGCTTTCGACATGAGCTTACTTTCCTTCTCACCCAAGGATAATAACCCAAAATGCAATGTGACTCACTTCGTGGTATGCATGAATCCATTTATTAATAATGTCATAGCATGATTATTTTGAATTTAAGGCAATCACGAATTTCATACAAATCAAAGTTATACTAAAACAAGCATTTAAAACAATTCCGGCTCCGATATTCTTAGGATTATTTCAAAGAATTATTTTTCGTACATATCAGTTTATCTTTTCCTAATTATAATGCCACTAATTTACAAGCACAACAAGTATAGTATTTTAAGGAAATAAACTCACGATGCCATGGTGACTATTCTTTTATGCGGGTGAGTCGTTCACACACTCCACTTAATTGTAATAATCTTCGGGGTAAAGGAATCCTTCTTCGGGGTCACCTAGCCAAAGAAAATACCCACAATGAGTATTCCTTGATGATTTCCTTAAATTTTTGACAAAACAATGTCAAAAGAACGTTAAAGTTCGTATAAAGGAATGTTCTAACTTAAAATGGCCATAACTTGGTCATTTTAACTCGGAATTGCGCATATAATATACCGATTTCTACCTACTCGAAAAGATATACTCATTTCCAAAATTATTTTCATCAAACAAAGCCATATAGGCTCCGAAACAGTGGCGACAAAATTCACTACGGATTTTCCAAGTAAAAACAACTTTGGTTCAAGAAATCAAAATTTGTTTGATAAATACTTAGTTATCTATATAATTGAAAAATTCTCTTTATGGTTACTTAGCTCATACTCATTCATGTTCATGTGTTTGTTGTCCGTTTATTTTACTACAGTAAAGTTATGTCGGTTTTGGAGTTGTTTAGGAAAATATAGTTTACAAGAATTTCATATTGGTAAACTCCTAGAAATGACTATTTTGTTTCTTTTCATTTTACGAAAATGTTTTATATTGGCTTATATACATATATCCAAGTAACTTTTCGAAAATAAATTTTCTAAGGTTTTCTATACTAATACCATTTTGAAGTTTTTAGAAAATACATTATTATTCCTATTTATTTTTCTTGTACAATCTCCTTTGTCTAATTGTTTGCAAAAATCCTTATTTGAAAATTTCACATCCTTTCCTCATGCCTTATGTTTTTCATAAAAATTATTCATGCATAAAAAATTATTTTCTTGATAAAAACAAAGTGGAATAATATATGACTTAAGAAATTTTTTTATAGTAAAGATAGTTTCTAAAATCTTAGTGATTTCTTCTTGTAAAAGAGATAAATTTATTTTTGTTTTCAAACCATAGATTTTCTAGTTTACATAAACTTATGTCTAAGTGTCAAAATCTTCTTTTTGTCAATTACTTTTAGAACTTGAAACTTTGGACAACAATTTAAACGAACATGAATTATGAGAAAATAATAGCAAGTAAAATAACATAAGTAATAAAGTCAAGTATTGGAGTCTTAGCTTTTTCAAGGCTCCTAGGACTAAGAAGTAGACTAGTCCCAAAATAAAATAAAATGAAAGAAAGAAAAGCTTGTTTTGACTTGATGAGGACAAGTCTAAGACTAGGGACTAGTCTTAAAATAACAAGGAATAAATAAATAAATTGCGATGGAATAAATAAATAAATTGCTTTACATGAAATAAATAAATTGCAAGTGAGCTTATATGCTCTAAAGAATATGTACACATAAATATATTAATACTTAGATATATTAACAATAATATGAACAATAATAGTAACATAAAAATATATAGAATTTCATGAACAAGAACAACACATGAACATAATGTAGCTTCCATAACTTGTAGTCTTTGGAAACTCACACTATGGTCATGTAAAGTTACATGACATGAAGAAGAAAAAAATAAAAGAAGGTAGTTACCTAAAGAAGGTTTTGTTAGTAGTATGTGGTTATGGGTTTTAGTTGTAGAAAGTTGTTGTGGAATTGTTTTGAGAGGTTTGGGATGGTATTTGAGAGAGTTTTGAGAGGAGAATTTGGAGAGTTTTGGTAAGAAATTTGTGGGTAGTGAATGTGTGAAAGAAGTGAAAGAGGAGGGGGTATTTATAGGAAATTGAGGAGGGATTTTTGTGTGATTAAAATAAATGAAAAATTGAAACAAATTGAGGGCACATGGGGAGGGGGTAGCGCCGGCCATTGTGAGGAGAGAGGGAGAGTGATTTTATTTTTTTGATTTTTGTTAAATAAAAGATGTAATATGTAAGGTAGATGTGAAATAAAGTTATGGGAAAAGTAAAAAGTAAGGATTATAGGTTATGGAGTGTGTAAGAAATCATTTTGGAAAATGACATTATATGTACAATCATGCTCGGAGCGTGGCTTGAGGTTTTATATGTTATATATAGCATATGGGGAATTGTTTTGGAACTCATTTTTGAAAAATAATTACGATCCATTTTTATTAAGTATTTCATAAGATACCCGAGGTTGTGCGATAACCTAGAACTTGTGGGTTTGTGTTGAGTCACGACAACTAAGCACACAACTCCAACCTAAGTCATGGAGGGCATAAATCCATACCATATACAATTTAGTGGTTGATTGTATATGTTTGCTTATGTGGTTATTGCTATGTATTTGTTTGTTAATAATTGTAGGTAACAATGCATGAAAGTGTAATATGAGAGGATATTACTTAGGTGGATATAGCAAACTCCTTTATAGATATTTTTTGTTGAAGGATTATCCGTAAGACACACATGGTCGTGGGATGCCTTAGGTTAGTATTATGATTTTTTGGGATTCCCTGGGCAAATGGAGCGACTAAGAGTAGGATCACTACAAGAAATTTTGGCTTTAGAGACAAAAAATTCTATCTCTGAAAGTGAAAAATCTGTCTCTAAAGACTTTCAGAGACAGAATTTCCGTCGCAAATTTCTGTTTCAAAAATCATCGTCGCTAATTCTTTTAGAGACGAGATTTATTTTCCATCGCAAATTTGCTACGGAATTTCTGTCGCAAATTTGTCTCTGTTTTATAATTATATTTTTTAAATATCCAATTAGTAAATATTAATAAAATTATTCCGTCGCAAATTTGTCTCTGATTCTAAGACAAATTATTAAAAAAATACACATTTGCCTCTTATTTATCCTCCCTGGAGGTCATCCATCATAGAATGCTACATACTTGGCACACTTAACATTGAAGTTTTCATAAGCACTAAACCGATAAACCAATTCGTATCTTCATGAGTAAAGTTCCACTACTGTTTATTTAAGAGATACCACAATTTACAATATTATAACTATAAAACATTTTATATATCTTTTATAGTTTATTTTTATTTATAATTTCACTTTACATATTTATTAAGGATTTTCATTAATATTTTATTAAAATAATATATAATATTAATATATACAATGTTTACATTTTAATAATTATTTAAATTATATATTTATTATAAATATTATAATATTTCAGTAGTATATTATAATTTTTTTTCCAAATATGATATTATTATTAAAAAATATTATAATTATGTAAATATAAATAATGTTATACATATAAATTTATATTATATTTATGATATATATAATTATACTTTTTACATTAGTTATTTAATATTTTATATTAAATTAATAAATTGTACATTTTTAATTAATGTGTTTATTTTTTTTATTTTTTTATTTTTTTTTGCACTTAATAATTATAATATAATGTAAACAATATAAAAATATATTTTTCATTATTATAGCAATAAAATAATATATAATACCAATTTAAATATATTTAACTAATTTTTATATATTACATATTTTATTACTTAAATATACTATATTTTTATATAGTATATTATTTTTCCCCAATATGTTATTATATTTTAAATAAAATATAGTATGTAAATATAAATTATGTAAGATTATTAATAAATTTTTTTATATTAAAAAATTATGAATAGTCATATAAATATATAATAATAAATTATAATAATATGAATATATATTTTTTTATTAATATATTATTAAATATAATATATTATTTATATATTTGTATATGTTTAAATATACTAAGTTGACATTTTATATTAATTATTTTATTTTACATATATTATTATTCAAATATACTTTATTTTTAATTAGTATTTTATGATATTACTTGCATATAACATATTATATTATTATTATACATTATTTTATTAAGTTGTAATTTGAGTTTTTATATAAGTTATTATGTAAAATAAATATATAAGATATAAATATAATATTTATGTTTTAAGTACTATTTTTAATTTATACTTTATATATATAAATATGTATTGTAATGTTAAATATATTATAAATAATATATATATATATAATTAGTTGTAAATAACAAATGATTATAATTTAAAAATATAATATATGTGCTTATTATATAATGCACATTTATATATATTATATTAGATATGTATAATTTAAAATAAATTTTAAACATAATTATTTGTATATACATATATGTATAATAATTTATTTTAGAGACAAATTTGCAACATAATTTAAAAAAATAGAAATTGGCGCTAAAATAATTTATTTCCTCTAAAATCAGAGACAAATTTGCAACGAAAAATTTTCGTCGCAAATCAATGTGTAATCCGTCGCAAATTCTGTTGCAAAAGCATATAAAAATTAGAAGATTATTCATAATTCATGTCATCATAAATCCGTCGCAAATCTGTCTCTAATTCATTTTTTTAGAGACAGAAATTTTCCGTCGCAAAATTTTCGGTCTCTAAAGGCTAGTTTTCTAGTAGTGGATCTCTGTATTTTGAAGGACATTTATTGTTGCTATGTTTATTTTGTTCAAACTAGAGACTGGTGATCATACCTAATGGTGTCGATTCTAGATACTTGATAATACTAATAGAACTTTTTATTTTATTTTTTGAGATATCATATAGTGTGAGAGCCACTATTCCAACTTTATCCATAGTAAGATTTTATGTTACTTGCATATGTACTTTATATTTTGAAATACCTATTATTGCTGCATTTTTAGAGTAGATTCTATGATTGCCATATTTAGCGATTCCCTTAAATGGTGAGCACATTTTATACACTTTATTGGAAGCTGTTGAGTGATAAAAGAGTCATTCCTCAACTTTGATACAATGTATAATGAGGTTATCATGAATAGAGTACCCTCTAGAGTTTGACAGAAACTATTTCAGTACAACAATGCCTCATAAAACCAAGTATTTCCTTTCAATTATGTCTATCCACCATCATAAAAAAACAATATTAAACAACCAAAATTCTACAAGAAAAAAGTGTGTGTGTGTATAAAGCAAATAGGGGCATCTTATTTAGAATATGCCATTTATTTTAAATACTTTCAACATATAAAAACCTACTCATAACTTCAATTAGTTTGAAAGGAAGGATAATCAATGAAACCCACAACTGGATGTGAAGTATAGAAAGTCTTCCTGTCATACTGATTCAACGGACCATTAATTTTGAACCTGGAAACTAAGTCTGGATTTGAGATGAATAGTCGACCATAAGCTATCAAATCAGCGTCACCTTTAGCTATTGCCTCCACACCCAGCTCTCTAGTAAACCCACCACTTGCCATGAAAGTGCCTTCATAAGCATCTCTCCATGCTCTCATTAACCTCTCTTCTTCACCTTCGTTTCCAAATTGTTTTATCCCTTCAACTATAAATCGCGGTTGAGTCACATGTAGATACGCTATTTTCGAACCTATTGTACGTTGGAATTTGTTAAGTTCTTCAATAATTGCATGACCAAAATTAATGGGATCAGAGTCCATAGCATCATTATAATCAATTGCTGGAGAAATTCTTACTCCTACAAGATCAGCACCAAGAGCATTGACTATCGCTTGAACAATTTCTATTAAGAATCTACACCTATTCTCAAAAGGTCCTCCATATTCATCGGTTCGGTCATTCATCTTGTCCTTTAAGAATTGATCAATGAGGTAACCATGTGCTGCATGAACCTCAACCCCATCAAATCCTATAAATAAAAAGTATAAGTACAATTAAAATTTAAATAGACAATCGAAAGGTGTAGATTGCAATAATAAAACTTTTTCCTCTATAATCATGGGATTATGGATTATGTAGCACGATAAAATGCGTTTAAGCTAATAACCTGCTTGCATAGCATTTAATGCAGCTTGACGATATTGCTCTACCACATGTGGTATTTCAGAAATCTTGAGCGCTCTAGGTTGATCACATGATTGAAGACTTCCATCTGGCATAATAAGTTTCCAGCGATCCGAAAGAATTTGATTGGTTGATGAAATTGGTGCAGCACCACCAGGTTGGTAATCTATTATCATTTGTTGTGTTAATTGCACTTATGTTATAGCAAGCCTTAAAAACATTGATTTTGTACCAAGTAGTTTGTAAACTTGAAGACATATGCAAAGGATAGTGGCATCATGTTGGGGAAAAATAAAAAATGAAAAACCGCGTATATTAGGAGAAAAGTCGCAAAGAAAAGTCAAAGTAAACGAATTCCGCCTATAAAAAGAAAAGATCAATATATTTCTATTTTCATTTTTTATCTCCTTTATTATTTATAGACGACTGTTGTCATATCGCCATTGGCTAATATCACTATTTGCTATTTAAACACCACTGTTTGAATCTAGGAAGCTGCCAAAAAAAGGGGCCTAGCCACCCCAAAAATTTTAATTATGGCTCTGTTGATGTGTATTTTGAAAAATTCGCCTACATATATTACAAGTTGAAATGACTACGTTGAAACTTTATAATTTTGTTTATATGTGTATGTGCAGCAGATATAATCATGTTATGCATGTAATTACAACATCCGCTAAATTGCATGGCCTGATTTTTTTCCTTTTATATTTTGGATTTTAAAGACAAATTACACATAAGACTTCTTATATTTTATCTTATTTATTTATAGCATCTTTATAATTGAAGTTGAGCATTTAAATCCCAAATATTAAAAATAGTACAATTGGGATCCTATACATACATACATATACATGACTACTTTATCCTATATTTTAAATATTTTTTTTTTTTTTTAATTTGGGTACACTTTTCATTATTTTATCCCAAATCAATATATAAAAAAGAATTTTACGCGCACATTCTCAAAATTGTGGAAATCTAAACATCTAATTTCAAAAATCTGAAGGTTTTTTCTTTTTTTTTTTTTTTGGGACAAACAAAAATATGAAGTTTGAACATTTTCATGAAGATTTCTAAAAAAATATAATGATAACTGCAGATAAAATAAAAAATAAAAGATATGTCTATAGTTTATTTTAATTTCAATCTCTAACATAAAAGAGCTTTCAGGTGTACTATTCATTTCTAAAATTAAACTATAAAACAAGCGTTATGGAAGCTTGAAAATCATTTTTGGTATGTGTGTGTATGTATAAGATTAACTCGAGAACTTAAATCATCTTAAAACTCGCTCTCTATATATATAACTTTTATTTCATAATTATATTTCAAAGGTTGTAGAAGTGACTGCAAACCTTTTTCTCTTTCTAACAAGTTAAGTTTATTTAAAAGACAATGATTGTTTGCTTTATTTTAAAGATTTTTTATTTTTTAAGTTTATTTAACATACGATAAGTATTATTTGCTGGAATAAAATGGAAATACTATTCTCCATAAAGCAAATATTCATATAAACCTTTCTGGGACGTTTAACTCCATATTGTAACTATTGGCAGCTTATAAAATATTACCTTTATGAGAAACACGGCCTACATGCAATAACTGGCAGAAAATAAGCGCACCCTTGGCATGTACAGCGTTACCACCTTTTTCCATCCTTCTACTTGTTGTTGGTTATAGATTCCAGGCACATTTGGGAATCTGGTTTCGACAATATTCAAGGAAATGCAATTATTTCAGAAAAGTCGGTGTTCAATTACAACATAAACTAAATAGAACTATATCATCATGTAAAATCTGATATGTACTTGTTAGAATGTAAGTAAGAGGTTAGAAAAATCTCACTTGGGAAATATGAAACTTATATGAAGGGTTCATAAGAGGTAAGACCTATTAACTTAATACTTTAAGGTTTTGGGTTATAAATGATCTCAAACCCATTAGTGTATTCCTTCATAAGGTCTGTTTGAAGAATTTCTCCCCATGAAGTCTTCTTCCTCTCCTAACAAATTAGTATTGCTAATAGATCGATTGGGAACTCCCATGGTTGGCCCTCCATATGGAAATAAAAGCCTTCTGGTATGACTTATTTGTGAAATCCATGATATAAGGTGTGTATGTAGAGAGCGGATCACTCACAAAACACGTTTAGTAGGAGTCAATTTGACAAGCTTTTGAAAAAACCGTGAGGTTTACACTTTAGGGAGAGTAAGACCTAAGCCTATTGTATAGACTCACACTTGAAGGGGAGATTCATTAGGACACAAATGTGAGGTTGGAAAAATCTCAAATGGGTTATAAGAGGAAAGACCATTAATATAATATCTTAAGGTGTTTGATTAATAGATGGTGTCAAATCTATTAGTGTATTCCTTCATAATGTCCATTTGAAGAATTTCTCTCTCTTAAAGACTTTCTCCTCTCCATACATAGTAAGATAATATTATTCTTTACCAAGTTATGTATTGTACCTACTTAAGGGGTTTTGTTATTGCAATAAATGAATTTTTGACTAACAATATGAAAAAAATAATAGGTAAACACTAACCTAGTGTTGCTAACAACCCTTAAACAGTAGGGTCTTCTCATTTAATGTTGTGTTTAAGAGCATCCACATATGAAGTTATTGCCATAGGTTTTTAGGTGAAAAACCTTACTTTTTTGAAGTGTTTTGGATGTACAGGCTCGTTTAACTTTTTAAAGTTATCTGTGAAGGATCCAAAAATTTGATTCCTTCATATTATTATTATTATTATTAAAAGTATTGGTATTGTATGAAAGTACATGAGACCCACAAAAGAATTAAAAAAAATGAAAGAATTTATATTAAAGAGCTTACTGATTAAAGTGTTGAAGTCTTTTAAAATAAAAGTTTCTTATGTATAGATATGACACCTTAAATATCTTGTGAAGGAATTAATAAATGTGCTTGCTCGAAGAGTCACATTCTAATTCCAAGTATAATTACCAATTTTAAAATCATATTCATACACCAAAAAATGTATTGCCCGTAGCCAGTATCAGAAGGACTAGTGGCTTCTGTGATGAGAAGACCCCAGGAGTAGCCCTTTGCGTATAGTACTCTACATGAGCTGGTAATGGTGTATTATTTATCGCTCGACATCTTGTCATGGGTGCTAACACAATCCTGCAGCCGTAATCCAGCACCAGACACCAACTTTGTTAATAGCCTTACAAAGGAATGAACTTACAATAATTACAACCCAAAATTAATTGATACTATAGGGAGAATACTATAAAAATCAAGAATTTTATAACTCATTTGAAATGAATATTTTCCTCTTATAAGTTTGAATTCTTCTTTTCCTGTAATCACCAAAAAGGAAAAACACAATAGCCTACCAATCGTTGGATTATTCATTAATACAGTAAATTTTTATTTATATTTTTATTAAAAATGACTTGTAAGTACTAGTTATCGGACTCAAGTCAATGGGTATTATTTCATAGTATATTAAATTTAACATCTCTTAAGCACCAACTAATCAAAACAAAATACAAAATTATTCGGCAACAATAATGATGTTTATCTCAGCAACAATTGTTATCCTGTATTGTTATTTGGTTTATTGGAATGGTATTTTTATTGATCTTTATTATTATTATGAAATAGCTATTCTATTATTTGATTTAGAAATAAATTATACTCGTAAGTCTTTTTGAATATAATATGGAATTCATAGAATATTTTTATTTCATTGCTCAAAAGGTGTACTATTTTGACTTTTATTAAAAAAATATCCTTAATCATACTTGCTTTCTAGCCTTAATCCGATGAATAAACTAAAAGTTCTCAACAGAAGAAAGGAATTTAAGGATTCAAACCCCCTACTAACTTTGATCCCCCCCTAATCAAGTTATATAAATCAAACTTAAAAATATTACGGGTTTAGCAACATACCTATGAGAGAGATGGTATTTCCCCAACTTATACGGAGTAAATAGATCCGCCATTTTTGCTTAGATCGAGTGAAAAGATAGAAGAAGAATATACAAAAATATGTTCCAACACGTACATTTATACTTGAACGTTACGTGGGTAAAGGCGAATTGACTCTGCCGACCAAGAGGTTGACGAACATTTATAAAACTTTTTGACGTTGACATTAATATAGTTGGCATGTGATTTGGAATGAGTTCCATGAATAATCTAGAATAGGTATATATTTCATGGTTTTTCAGCTTTATATTAATTATTTATTTCCCAAGACGCTTGTTTAATGTAGTAGGTTGTACCCTATTCATGATCGGAATCAAAGCTATGGTTGACGTTATCAATAAACGCTGTTTCTACTGTCTACAATCTGCGGGCATAGCTTGAATATAATATCTGGTTTCTTGTCATAAAGGGTGAATGTAATGATTGTCAACAAAAAGAAAAAACAACGAGAAGGAGATGTTGGAAACTAGAGATGAGAATTATCAACGGAAAAATGCGATTTTACTTTTGCACATTCATGCGTCATGAATGACTCCATCACTTCATCGGCTGAACGATCAAAGTTTTATTTTCGACCAAGGATTGTACAAAGTTGATATATATTTGATAAGACCGAGAGATGATCATTGTTGGGAGGTTTATGGAAGGCGCATGAATGTTGCCATAATATGTGGTATAAATACTTGTCTATGATGTTTTATTCAAAATAGAACTTGGACCATTACGTATCCGCCAGGTTTACCTATAAGGAAGTCAGACCATCATTGGACTTGTGGGGTCCTGTTAATAGATTGGTTCAGGAATATGGTTTTCTGGCCGAAAAATGATTTGTGATTTGTAATGGCATTTACATATGACCATGAGCCTTACTAGTTATCGTTACTCTTTTCTCTTCTTTCACATGATTTCCTAGTGACGCCTGGCCCGCCCCCCGCCTCCCTCTCTCTTTCTCTCTCACACACACGCACATGCACACGTATTGCTTTTATGTTTGAATTGTTACACTCTTTAAAATGCCTTAACTGTGACCACACCTCATGAATATCCTCTAAAGTCTTTGGATAGTTAGACATCAAAAGTGTAATGTACTAATCTAAACGCATCATAACCCGCTGCATATCCTTACTTGATATAGACATGTTAAGGTTATTATTCAACTAATCCACAAATTAGATATAATATCATCAATATCTTTTTATAAGGATACTTTTAAATATCATGTAACAACCAAAAAGTTCATAATAATCTAGTTAGCATAAAGCAAAGACCAACTCAATTTAAACTAAAACATCTTAAAAAAAATCTCATAAGACTTTAAATTATAAAAACATATAAAACTTTATAAGATCTTTTTTTTCTATCTCCAAACCAGAACATCTAAACATCAGCAGAAAAGTCAAGTCCACTATTATCCTCTTCATAGTCCACATAGATATCATATCTAGCTAGATCAAACACTACATGATCATCATCTGTTCCTAAAAATAGAAAGAAATGAGCACAAAGACCCAGTATGTCATACTACAAACACATGCACATGAACTAACATAATATAGATTTCACATACAATCTAATATTATATGCAATAATCAACAGGTTATTATATTTGATTAGTCAGCAAACAACATATTTTAGAACTATTAGCCATTAGTCTTGAACCCGGAGATATAACATATATTGGTGTTGGGAACACCCACACACCCAGTATACTGTTTTTGCACCCCCGTAGACTACTGGAATCATCTCTATGTACGACTCCACTCAAGACAACAACACATACAAATCATCAGCGTGCTATCCTAGTAGCAATGGTCCTCCCAATCTACTAGACTCAGCTATAAACAAGTAGCAAATCAAATTTAAACCCAGATAAAAATTAACCAATTTACAATTTTTAATCCTATAAACATAAGCAACAAATAAGGTAAGATTGTACCTAAAATCACTTTAGGAATAGGAACCCTAACTTCACTAACAATACCTAAATCATCAAACATTCATCAAAACATCTTCTCGCATAGCAGTCATAAATTCACCATCATATAAACCTTAAACTGGAAAAGGACTACCAACTCTAAATTTATAGATACCTTTCTCTTTTGATTTGTAAAATCATAAAATCGCTAAAAGAACAGGGTTTCTCCAAAAACTCCTCAAAACTATGACTTCCTTCAACCAAAAAAAAAAAAAAAAAAAGAAAAGAAAGAAAAGAAAATCAAGAAATTTAGAAAAAGACCTTACTTTTTAGATCACCAAAGGAAAAGAAAAGATTCAGATTACAAAACACTAATCTCCAATAGACTTAGGGTTTTTCTCCAAAACTCCCTTCAAAATCAAACGAAAACCTTAGGAATAGATCACTCCTTAGATTATTAAAGACTTGATGATAACTAACTCACTTTGATATTGCTTCTTGATCTTCCTTTGATTCAAAGATCACTATTAGAGAGGAATTTGAAAGAATTATATGTTTAAGAATGCTTTTGATGTAGGAGTGTAAACCCTTGAAATTTCGGTTAATTTTAAATTTAATCTTAGAATTAAAAGTCAACCAAAAACCCTAAATGTCAACAAAAGACTAGTATAAATCCTAGAATTTAGATCCGGCATTCTTGTATTCTCTAGCCTTAGAAAACGAAGTTGAAATAATTAGTGATAATAGTTAATATTAACATGAGAAAACGTAAAAATATCATATTCACGAATTTTGAGTGTCATTCTGACTCAAACGGGATCAATTCTTAAAAAACGTGTTCCGAAGCTCGGAATAGTAAAAATATTCCAATAACACCGTTAGGATCGATTTAACACAAGGATTTCAAAAATATCAGTTTCATAATTTTTCAGTAACTAAAAATAACAGATATCACAATTATACGTGTATTTTCATATTATTGGTATTTTACTAGTCACATCTACTTTAGACTACACTATTCATTACTATTCTACACTATTCATTTATCTCCACTTTTTCTAACACCTACTCTTACAACTCCATACACATATTATTTTTACTTTTTATCTTTCACATAACTTTATATCACATCTACCTTACATATTATTACTTTTAATATACAAAATTACAAAAAAAAAAATAAATCACTCTCCCTCTCTCCTCATTGTGGCTGTGCGGCTCACCCCCCCCCCCCCCCCCCCCCCCCCCCCAAAACACTCTTTCATAATTTTTTTTCAAATTTTCTTTATTTAAATCACTCAAAATTGACTCCACATTTTCTATAAATACCCCCTTCCTCTTTCACTTCATTCACATATCTACTATCCACAAAATTACTCTCCAAATTTTCTCTCAAACACTCTCCCAAAACTCTCTCAAAATTTATTCTCAAAACTCTCTTCGACTACAAAACCATTCTTACTTTAGGTAAGAATTCTCTTCAAATCTCTCTTACCATGTCATATAACTTTACATGACCATGGTGTGAGTTTCCTAACCTTAATGTTATGGAAGCTACACTATATTTATGTATTGTTCTTGTTCATGAATATGTATCTATATATTTTTTATGTTGTTATTTTATTTTTCTCATATTATTGTTGATATTATGTTAACCTCTTATATATATTTAACTAAATATAATTATGTATTTATATATAATCTTTAGAGCATATAAGCTCATTGTTATTTATTTACTTCCAAGTTATGCAATTTATTTATTTATTTCATATTGTTTTAAGAATAGTCTCTAGTCTTAGACTTGTTCTCATTAAGTTAAAACAATCTTTTCTTTATTTCTTTTAGGACTAGTCTATTCTTAGACTTGGGGTACCTTGATGAAGCTAAGGTTCCCAATACTTGACATTTCTATTAACCTGCTTATTTTATTACTTATTATGCCTTTCTTATATTTTCATAATTTCATGATTTCATATTCATGATCATGCATGAATATATTTATTTTGTCTCAACAAGCTAAAGAAGGAAAGGTTTTCTTAAAATAGAAGTTCTTTTCCAAAAAAAATGTTGTCATGAAAGAAATGATTTTTCATAAAAACTTAGAAATCTATCTTAACAAATTTTTTCTAAAAATCTAGAGAAGTTCATCATAAATTTTAGTAGCCAAAGAACATAGTAATTTTTAGACAAAGCATACATACACTTTACAAAGTCATAAAATGGAAAAGTATTCTTTAAAATTAAGATTTCAAAATTTCTGTTTTACTAAACTTCATTTTCCACCAAATACTTTGGAAAATAAAGAAATAGACTGGTTTGACAAAACACCAAGAAAATTTCATTCATAAGAATAGAATGATCTTAAGGAATAACATTAATGAACAACTTAGGAAATCATTTTCTTCTTAAGTGAAATAAACTTTAGAAAAAGTTAAAGGATAGAGTTTGATAGATTTTAACTACTCTAAAAAAGTATTATCCTGCAATTAAAAAAAAATTAAGAAACTTAGAAAAGAAAAAATCATTCTTTTGAAATTTTAAAAAATTAAGGAAATGGAATTAAGAAGGAGAAAATACCCATTTTTAAAATGACTTAAGAAATTTTCTAACAAGTTAAGTAGAAATTTTCAAAAGTTTTACTTTTTCAAAATTTTTAGAAGACTTTATCTTTACAAAAATTCATGATTGAGACAACTTCATCAAATACATGCATTTGATATGAGTCAATATAGATATATACATTTTAAAGGTCTTTTCCAACCATTAGTATCTATATTTTTTGTACAAGTATTTATAGATAAAAAAAAGTTTACAAAATTAAGTTTTGCAAACAAGAAAATTTGTGGTGAATCTAATCACCACTATTTCGAAGCTCAAACAACTTAGTTTGATGAAAATAGTTTTAGAAATGGATATATCTTTTCGAATAGGTAGAAAAAGGTATGTTATATGCGCAATTCCGAGTTAAAATAACCAAGTTATGACCATTTTAAGTTAGAATTGTCTTCTATACGAATTTTGATGATTTTACGACATTGTTTTGATAAGTACAATAGAATCAATGAGAAATACTCATTATGGGTATTCTTCTTAATTAGGTGATCCCGAGGAGGAGTATTTATACCCAGAGGATTACTTCGATTAGTGGATTGACCAATCGACTCATCCATAAGAAAGAAGTATTGTCATGGCCGAGTGAGTCTACTTCCCTTATTTTTCATGCTTATGTTTGTATTTGAAAATTTAGTTACATTAGATTTAAGGAAAGATAAAATGGAAAATGTATGATAATATGTTGAAAGAATATTAAGTATATCGAAGCATGAAATACTTATAAAAAATTGTATGTTTATTAGCATATTGAAGTGTCTGAAATTGGTGATCACTTGTGAGAAATTAAAAATATAACGGCTAGGCTTAAATAAAAGTTGATACATACACTTCATATGTTGAGTCACATTGTATTCGCTATTATACAATTGGTAAAACAAGTATATGATAGTAGTGGTAGGCATAACTGGTATATTATATATGTGATGAGTAAGAGCCGGTAAAAACTACATAAATCGATAGCTAGTAGGGGCCGGTAAAAACTACATAAATCGATAGCTAGTAGGAGCTGGTAAAAACTACATAAATCGATAGCTAGTAGGAGCCGGTAATAACTACATGTTTTTTATGGCGTATAGGAGCTGGTAAGATCTATAAAAATGGTTTTTAAAAGAATTAGTGCATGTAATGGGCCGAAATACTTAACCCCGAATGAAGGGCATAATTCATTCAACATATAATTCCCGAAAAATCATATGTCTTATATGCTCACGTGCTTGTTGCATCCCATTTGCTTATTTAATAAACTTGGTTGATATTTTGTTTCAAGTATGAATTTTGGATTTACTCACTAAGCCCATAAGCTTACGCCCCTATAGATATTTGCATTCATAGAAATACCTATTTTTGTACTCAAGGTCTCATCTTATCCGCGTAAGTTTTCTTTTGGAAGCTTTTGAAGGAAATCTACTTGAAGGATTATATTAGAATTCCTTTAAAATCTTTTGATGTAGTATTAAATTATTGTAAAGACTATAGGTTATTTCGATCCTTAGAATTTAGCGGGGGTATGTCCCCAAGAATCATGTAATAGACCTTTAATTATTAATATTATGATCAATTTTATTTATAGATTCTTGTATATTTATTTTTACTTATTAGACCGCACTTCCCAAAGGTGTCTCCTATAATTGCTAGACGCCTTACATGTAATACCAAGACTTTCGCATAACTAAGGTGATCATTCTTGAGTCTTGATATTATATGTGGCCGATTGTCACGTTTAGGGTACCTTTCGATGCGTGACAAGAGGAACCTTAACTTATATAGGAGACAAGAAATAACTCTTCAACTTTAACAACAACTCTTCATTTTTAATAACAACTCTTCATCTTTAATACCATCTCTTCATCTTTAACAACGTCTCTTCATTTTCAAGACCATTCTATTCATCTTTAACAACGTCTCTTCATCTTTAATCACATGTCTGCTAAATGATAAAGCATTTAATTATACATCATCATGGACCATAAAATCCTCTTATTTTTAATTAAATGACACTTTTACCTTTCACTATAAATTATTTATCTTTATATTACATCTCTCCTCCCCTAAAAGAAACTTTCATCCTCAAAAGTTACATAGATTACTGTAACTCTTTTAATCTTTGTTTCCAACTCCTTAATCCATGCTTCCACCTGTTCTACAGCATTAAGTTGTTTTCTACTCAATTTCTAGTTTCTTACCCCATGTCCACTTACTTCTAAAACTCTTTCCTACGTTTTTCACGTGATTATGTCTTCTAACTAGAATATATTTCGTTGACATCTCCATAACTCCTTACTTTTACTGCTCAGATTATGTTCACTTCTTCATAACTACAGGACACACTTCCAGAATATAAGTTAAATTTATTTGTAATGTCTGCCATGAAATCTTGCCTTTGTTTATTAGCTTTTCTATTGAAAATCTCCCTATATTTAATCTCCAAATCAATCCTTCGATACAATTATAATTTCAAGGGTCATACCTTACATTGACCTGAAGCTTCAAATGCTACTATGTCATTTACACTTCTATTAATTCAACTTAGTTTTTACCATTATTGTTCTTTGTCGAAGTACATTTATATCACTCTTATTCCATTCATCTAATCCCAAAGTATTCATTAACTACTATATTACAACCAATACACCTTCTCAACTCTCAATATCTTTCCTTTATATCTGTTACCAATATATTGATGAGGATCAAAGATTGACACTGTGGCATTTAGTAAATCTTTTAAAATCAATAGATGACTTCTAACTCATCTTTTGACATTATTACTCCTAACATTCCAATATTTTCTCAATATTCATTTTCCTAATGTATTTTGTCTCTAATTATTACTTTACAAATCCATCCATGGTGTTCTATGATTATTCTCCACTTGAATTCGGTATCCTTCTACTCCTATTCAATATACTTTTAGCAAAAGATCTTCTTTGATTGTACACTTACATCTCTTTAGCACATAAACCAACCTTCATATCCTTCAAAACAACCATAGGATGTGCTTTAGAAATAACAATCCAACTCATTAGCACTCTATGGTCAATATACCTTACCTCTGATTACCATCATTTCCATTGAAACTTCCTTAGGACATATTTATCTTATAATTCCTCAAATAACAATTATAAAGCTCAAATTATAGAATTTATAATTTTTCAATCTTAACTCTAAAGATCGAATCTCACATTGGTCTATTATTTCAGATAATGTTAACATCTATGTTTCTATTGATTTAATCTAATTTTACCACCATTGTTTGATACCATAGTTAATCCACAACTTTCATTTATCATTTGCATTATTCCAATTGTCTTCCAAGACTTGTATTGTTTTATATAAAGATTTATATCTATGGTTTCATATAGAATTTTCTAAGAATCATCCTAAAACTCATTATCATGTATTAGTTCGAATGTCATTATCGTCTCTCATCCTTAGATTTCTCATATCTTACAACTCACTAAGATCACATTTCCTTCTTGCAATTCCTGTTCCACATATATATTCATATCTTTGTAAGATTCAACTATTCTCTTATTTGTTGGTTATCCCAGTTCTTTTCATCTAGTCTTCAATATATGATCTTTCTTGCTTACTTTCATTCTTCAACATGATCTTTATCACTTACTTTCATGTCTACAAGGTTATGTCTACTAGGCTAACAATATAATTGTCAACCATCTATAAGGATTTTCTTTATACCTCTAATTCCTTCTATTGAACTTTAGTCATCTTTCTTGCGCCTCTAACTTCTATTTACTTATCATCTTTAATAATGTCATCTTATCTCAATAGTATTCTTTATTTCTCTCCCATTTCATCAATCATTTTCTTATATTTTTTACCATTCATTGTCATACTAATACTTGTTATCTCAAACTTTATCGTAAATCACTTTGAATACTCCTCCAACAACTATATTAGTATTTTTCTCCATCCTTACACTTGCCAATAACTTTTAATTAAGTAGTCATTCATTTCCATTCTTTCTTCAAATACCATCTTTATTCTACTTCACCATATAAAAAAAATGAAAGGAAAACCATAAATACATATAATTGTATTAATTTGGTTATTGCACTCCTAATCAATCATTAATAGAGGAGTTATTGATTAGTAATTTCGCTTGCTTGTATTATCATTATTTATACTTTTGTCATTTTGATTCTCAATTTTGTTTTGAATTATTTTATAGTCTTCATTTTCATTTTAGTTGATTTCATGAGTTTGACATTACATTAATAATTTTGGTCTTTGATAACTTTTATTACATTTGTTATTATTGTCAACGTTATAGTTATGAGGTCTACCGATTTCGGTACTTTATTTTGCATTAGAGTTTTTTCTTATTTTTCTATCATAACTATAATTTTATTTTATCTTTAATTTATTGGTCTTCACTCATTTAGTCATGTTATACACACACACACACACACACACACACACACACACACACATACACACACACATATATAATATATATATATATTCACATATATTTTTATCATTTTGCTTATGATAAAAAAGTTTAATTCTTTTGTTCCATCATAAATTTAATAGTGAGAGAAGCTGATAAGTATCGAAAGTAGCTAAACTGATCAATATTAAACTGACATACGACTTAACTTTTAAGACAGACTCAATATGACTTGATTCAAAACAAAAGGCTAGACACGGTAAGATGGAGGTGACAATACTTGACACAACATAATAGAACAACAGGCAATACTTACTATCCTTTAACATGGCATTTAACGAATAAGACAAACCATGAACTTGTCAGTCTTACCACAATGTTCTTGTATTAGATTCATAGTTATTACATATTTGTATGCTAATCGCAGGTTCAATTTACTATGATTATTCTTAATGCTTAACTTCATAAATTCTCATTATGGAGTCGTTGCTACCACAATGGAAATTTAGTAGGGTAATTTCTCATTTTCATTCTCTTTTATATATAGTTCTAATATTTTAACTTTGTTATTTTTGATTTACAATCTTTTGAGTTACCTACATAAGTGTGTCTTAATTCTTGTGCCATTTGAATTTGTATCATTTAACTCAAATCATGTTTTCCCTTAAACTTTTTGTGAATTTCATAATTGACAATCATTAAAGATTTGTTCAGTTTGTGTCATTAAAGATTTATTAACTATCATTAAATATTTGTTGACTATTGTAGGTTGTTTCTAGGTCAATTAAGAGGACATTTTAATCATTTATTTCATTCAATTAATTTTGGAAATTGTAACCATTGAAATTGTGACTATTGAGTTCTAAACTTCTTCATGTAAATTATGATTATAAATTCCTTTATGTGTGTATTTATATATTCTTTTTAACTTATTCTAGTTAAAATTGTTTTACCAGTTATATTTCATTAGATGCCATTAATTTCTTGTATAAATATGTACATATATTATGATAGAAGGATAAAAGGTTATATTTTGAGTAAGAGTGTGTTTTGGTTTTATAAAATACCATTTGTTGATTTTGTTGAGCTTCATTTTTTTTACCATTATTTTTCTATATATTTTAGGGAGCAACAACAAAAACAAAAATAAAATAACAAATATTCAAAGAGAGATACATGAAAATACTTATAAAAACTTAATGGCATAAATAAAATAAATATAATACTTATAAACGATAAGCAGTAATGAAAGAAACAATAAAGACATCATAATGAAAAGGTCAACCTAGAAAACTTTTATTAAAGGTAAAAATTCTAAGCTTTCCATAGCTACTAGCAATCTCATGATCTACCCCTCTTCATCTCACCATCCTAAGGAGATCATATCCTAAATTCCTTAAAGATTACAAACCTATACTCTGATATCACTTAAGCTGTAACGCTTTAATCTGAAGACATTACAACTCGCCACGTGTTCCTCACTTGATATGGACATGCTAATGCTATTATTGCACTAATCCACAAATTAGATGTAATACCATCAACCTCTCTTTATGGGAATACTTTTAAATATCATGTAATAACCAAAAACTCCATAACAACCTAGTTGGCATAAACCAAAGGCCACCTCAATTTAAACTAAAACATCTTAAGAAAAATCTCAGAAAACTTTAGATTTACAAAAACATATAAAACTTTATAAGATCTTAAATTTTTTCTATCTCCAAACGTCTACTATCATTCTCCTCATAGTCCACATAGACATCATATCTAGCTAATTCAAACACTACATGATCATCACCTGATCCTGAAAAATAGAAAGAAATGAGCACAAAGGCCCAGTATACGATACCACAAACATATGCACATGAATAGGCATAATATAGATTTCAGATACAATCTAATATTATATGCAATAATCAACAGGTTACTACCTTTGATTAGCTAGCAAATAACTCATGACTCTATAAAATCAACCAGTATGGAAAATAGGTAATATATACATATATTGGTGTTAGGAACTCCCACACACCTTGGGTACCATTTTTGCACCACTCTTAAACTACTAGAATCATCTTTATGCATAACTCCACTTAGGGCAATGATACACACAGATCATCAATGCATTATCCTAGTAGGAATGGTCCTCCCAATATACGAGACCCAGCCATAGACTAGCAACAAATTAAATTTAAATCTAAATAATAATTAATCAGTTTACAATTTCTAATCCTACAAATACAAGCAGCAAACAATATAAGGTCATACCTGAAATCACTTTAGAAATAAGAACCCTAATTTTGCCAACAATACCTAAATCATCAAAGCATATTCTCGCATAATAATCATAAATTCACCATCATAAAAACCTAAACTGGAAAAGGACTACAAACTCTAAATTCATACACACCTTTCTCCTTTGATTTATAAAACCACAAAATCACTAAAATAACAAGGTTTCTCCAAAAAATCCTCAAAACTATGACTTCCTTCAACTGAAAAAAAAAAAAAAAATTCAAGCAACTCAGAAAAAGACCTCACTTTTTAGATCACCAAAGGAAAAGAAAATATTCAACTTACCTATCCCTTGATACTTCTTCCTATTGCAACACCACTAATCTCCAATAGTGTCCACGCCCCAACGGGTACCCTCAACGTGGCAGTTCGCCACACTCAATATTAAAGCTTAAGTATGACAACCTTAGTCATTTCCAAAAGCTTTTATATTAAGTGTAAGGCTTACTTTCACAATTTTAGAGGACCATATATGGAATAATGAAGCTTAAGGAGATATAAAAACATATTAAGAAAAGAGGATTCACAATGAATATTTGTTCATAGCAAAGACTGTGCATACTTAGGAACAATTCCCTAAATTACTAAGCTATTATATAAATATTGCATGCTAATACTATGATATACTTTATCCAGAGTTCTAATATTCAAAAGGGATTACCTGCCCACATGGTCCACGTGGCCTTAGCCATAAGTACGGAAACTGCAAAAGGTAGCTATCGGGGTATAAGCTAATAGGCTTAGTGAGAACTATTTCCATAAATAACTTCTTGTAACAAGATTCAAACAAGTTGGTTAATCACACATATGTAATGCATCAAACACGTGGGCAAACAATCATATAGCTTTCCGGGAACTATATGTTGAATGGATTTACGCCCTCCATTCGGGGTTTGGTGATACTCAAAACAAGTAGATTTGATATAGAAAATTTAAGCTTGCGAGCACACATCGCCAAGCATTCAATAAAAACTTTTATACTTGCGAGCACTCATCGCCAAGTATTCCGAACCTACTTGATTTGACCTTGCTTTCGGATCAACCGCCAAGCATATTCCATTAAGCCGCCAAGCAATCGCTTTCGGATCTTCCGCCAAGTGTTGCTTTCGACATGAGCCTACTATCCTTCTCACCCAAGGATAATATCCCAACCATGTAATGTGACTCACTTCGTGGTATGCATGAGTTCATTAATTTATAAAGTCATAACATAATTATTTTCAACTTTATGGTGATCAAGGAATTTCACACAAATCAATATTATACTAAAACAATCACTTAGAACAATTCGGGCTTCGATATTCTTAGAATTCTTTCAAGGAATTATTTACATGCATATCGGTTTATCTTTTCCTAACTCTAGTGCAACTAATTTACAAGCACAACAAGTGTAGCATTTAATGGAAATAAACTCACGATGCCATTGTCGTCTATTCCTCTAAGCGGATGAGTCGTTCACACACTCCACTAATCGTAATAGTTCTCGGGGTGAAGAAATCCTTCCTCGGGGTCACCTAACCAAAGAAAATACCCATAATGAGTTTTTCTTGAAGATCTTCTTGAATTTTGACAAAACAATGTCAAAGAACGTTAAAGTTCGTATGGAAGTGTTCCAACTTAAAATGGCCATAACTTGGTCATTTTAACTCGGAATCGCGCATATAATATACCGATTTCTATCTACTCGAAAAGATCTACCCATTTCTAAAATTATTTCCCACAAACAAAGCCACATAGGCTCCGAAAAACTGGTGACAAAATTCACCACGGATTTTCAAGTAAAAACAACTTTGGTTCAAGAAATCAAAATTTGTTTGATAAATACTTAGTTATCTATATAGTTGGAAAATTCTCTTTTTATGACTATGTAACTCATACTTAAGCATGCTCAAATGTCTTGTTGTCCAAATTATTTTTCTTAAGTAAAACAATGTCGGTTTGAAGCTTTTCGGAAATTGTTTTTGTGAATTTCTTTGAAATGAATACCTTGTTTATTTTGTTTTCTAAAAATGTTTTATGTTGGTTTTATTTATCTTTTTCTAAGTGACTTTTGAAAATAAAATTTTCTACTTTCTAAGTTACATAATAATTTTTGAAGTTTTTCTAGAAAATATGCTTTTCCTTATTTTCTTGTGTAAATTCCTTTGTTTACTTATTTTGGCAAAAATCTTTACTTGATATTTCTCATTCTTTTTCTCATGTCTCCATTTCCAAAAACAATTACTCATGCATGAAAATTTGGTTTCCTTATAAAAACAAAGTGGAACAATTAAGGACTTTTTGTAGAAAAACTAATTTCTATAATCTTATTAACTTTTTCTTGTAACTTGAAAAAAAATTTTATTTTTTCAAACCATAAGTTTTCTTTGCCTATTTGCAAGGTCTTTACTTAAAATTTCCTTAGTCATCCATCTTATTTTCTTTCTTATGAAAAGAACCATTTTTGTCAACAAAATATTTTCTTTTGAAAAAAAGTAAAGTAACAAAGATTTAACTAGCTTTTAAGTAAAAATAGTTTCTAAATTTATAGCGAATTCTTTTTGTAACTTGAAAATGAATGAGTTTATTTTTGTTATCTTATATTTTTATGTTTCACATAAACTTGTTTCTAAGTGACAAAAGTCTTCTTTTATTTCATTATCTTTAGAGAAAAAACTTTTGGACAACATTCTAAATGAACATGATTATGAGAAAATAATAAACAAAGTAACATAAAGCATAAATAATAAAATCAAGTATTGGAGTCTTAGCTTTTTCAAGGCTCCCGGGACTAAGAAATAAACTAGTCCCATAAAGAAATAAAATGAAAGAAGAAAAACTTGTTTTGACTTGATTAGGACAAGTCTAAGACTAGAGACTAGTCTTATAAACAACTTGAAATAAATAAATTGCATTGAAGTAAATAAATTGCATGAAAGGTAAATAAATTGCAAGATTATGAGCTTATATGCTCTAAAGAATATGTATATAGTTATTTAGATATAGTAGATAGTTATGAACATAAAAGAAATATAAAGAACATAAAGGAAATATAAGGAACATAAAGGAACATAAAGAAATTGATATTATGAACAAAAACAAAGTATGAATCTAATGTTGCTTTCTTAACCTTCATGGTTTTAGAAAACATACACTAAGCTCATACTAAGTAGATGAACATGGAGACTTCTTGAAGAACTTTTACCTAAAGAGATGAGCCTAAAGAGAACTTCTTGAAGAACTTCTTGAGAGAAATTCTAGAGAGATTTTGAGAGAGTAATTTTAGTGTAGAAGTGGTGTGAAAGAAGTGAAAGAGGAGGGGGGTATTTATAGGAAAATGGGGAGTGATTTTTGGATGAATAAAATAAATGCAAAATTAAAACAAATGGAGAGGGAGGAGAGAGAGAGGTGCCGGCCACATTTGAGAGGAGAGAGGGAGTGATTTAATTTTTGTATTTTGTTAAATAAAAGATGTAATAAGTAAGGTAGATGTGATATAAAGTTATGGGAAAGGTAAAAAGTTAAGATAATAGGTTATGTAGAGTGTAAGAGTAGGTGTAAGAAAAAGTAGAGATAAAAGAATAGTGTAGAATAGTAATGAATAGTGTAATGTAAAGTAGATATGACAATTAAAGTACCGGTAGTAAGAAAATACGCGTATAATAGCTATATCTGTTATTTTTACTTACCGAAAAATTATGAAATTGATATTTTTGGAAAACTTATATTTTTACGAGTCTAACGGTATATTCGGAATATTTTTACTAGTCCGGGCTTCCGGACACGTTTTTCGAGAACTGTGTCCGATCGGGTTCGAAGGACATCCGAAATTCACGAAACTGAAACTTTTATAAAACCTATGGTTATTACGGCTATTTGAGCTAATTAACCCAACTTCGTTTTTCCGGGCCAAAGAAAACGGCAATGCCGGATTAGATTGATACGGTAAACTAGGGTTTCGTTGACCTTTAGGGTTTCGTTTGACTTCCGGTTAGGGTTTTTATGCTAAACTGATTTCGAAAATTAGGGGTTTACAAATAGACTTAGGGTTTTTCTCCAAAACTCCCTACAAAATCAAAAGAGAACCTTAGGAATATATCACTTTTTAGATTGTTAATGACCTGATGATAACTAACTCACCTTGATATTACTCCTTGATCTTCGTTGATTCAAAAATCTTTATTAGAGAGGATTTTGAAAGATTTCTATGTTTAAGAATGGGTTTGGTGTAGGAGGAAGTCTAGATTAAATAGGAGATAAGAAATAACTCTTTATATTTAACAATAGCTCTTCATCTTTAAAAACAACTCTTCATCTTTAACAACGTCTCTTCATTTTTAACAACGTCTTTCTATCTTTAACAATATCTCTTCATCTTTAATATCGTCTCTTCATCTTTAAGACCGTTTCTTCATCTTTAACAACTTTTCTTCATCTTTAGCCATGTGTCTGCTTAACAATGAAGTGTTTAATTATATATTAGGATGGACCATAAAATTCTCTTACTTTTAATCAAATGACACCTTTACCCTCAATATAAATCATTTATCTTTATATTACAAAAAGCATGGGCTACTATAAAAGTTCAAGAAGCCCATGTAGTTTTATGGTTAAAGTGTAAAGTTTAAAGTATAACCTCCTGTGATTTTGGGTTAGTGATTCAAATGCATGCATCAATCCCTAGAATAGTAACATATAGTCTATGGCTCTATTAAACAGAAGATAAACCTTAGCTTACTTAGTTTATATATAGAATGAGGTCACTCTTTGACCCCTACCCCTTTATTATAGAAGTGACATCCTTTAACAATATGAGGTATCATTTAATGCATGTAAGTTTTTAGTAAAACTCAGGTACTTAGATAATTTGATTTAAGGGTGACAAACTAATTTCTAACAAAAATTCTATGGGATAATGGCAAGTCAAGTATCTGTACTTTCAATATTTGACAATTTAGGGTCTCATATTTAAATTTTTGTAACTTAGCTGTACATTCAAGATATGTGCAACTTAGTGCATCTATTAAATAATATTCTATGAATTTTTATTTTGATAATAAGATAATGATTGGCTAAATGCTGGACTTTTAATTATGATAATTATTTGCTAAGTATCTGTTATGATTTTGTCATTAAAATGAACATTCATAGAATATTATTTAATAGAGGTACCAAATTGTACATGCTTTGAACGTACAAGTACTATTTGTCAAAATTTAAAGACGAGGCACTAAATTACCAAAAATTAAATGCATAGACACTTATGACCTGTTTTTATCCTACAATTCTAATTACAATATGCTTAATAAGCAATAGCACCTATAGATGGTCCTTTTGGAATTGGTTCCGTGTTGATTACCCAACCAATCGTAAAGATAGTCTAAAAAGGTGACATTCCCAACAAGTCCTCAGGAGAGATTTCCAGAAATTAAAAGGCCATTGTTGTCTTCTTTCACATAGGCATTCCTTCTCCATTAGGGGTGTTCATGGATCGATTAACCGGTCCATGATCCTATTTTTTGAATCTAATCGTAATGATCGGTTTTTTAATATCATGATCCTTAACCAATCCATCATAAACGGTTAACCGCCTTAACGGTTAACCATTTTGTTGGGTTAATTTTTTCGATTTTCGATTTTTAACAACATTTACCGTAATGGTTTTAACAAATCTTATTTTTTTTATCTTTTGTCATAGAGTTTGTCTTTAGAATATTATATCTATTAAAATAGCTAAAAAAAGTAAATCAAATTAAGGAAAATGAGAAAAAAAAAGTCTTTAGATGTATCATCATCAATAAAAATCAAATCAAATCAATTACCACATCAACTCCCACCAAACATAGGACAATACTATTTTAATTGAAATCCAAGGAGCATTGACAGATGTAAATTATATGTATATGTAAATTATATATAATATATTTATAAATATTGAAAACGGTTAACTATTAACCATCGGTTTTTTGTGGTTACAAACCAAAACCAAGATGGAAAATAAAAAAAAATAAAAACCATGATCCTAAACCGAAACCAATGGACCGATTAATCATTATTTTCGGATTGATTTTCCAGTTTTGATTTGGTTTTTCGGTTTCATCGGGTTTTTTGCACACCCCTATTCTCTATCACCGATACATAAATTTTACATATAGCCCAAGCTTTACAGTTGGCCTTGCCCACTTTTATCACAAGCATGTTATCCTTCCCAAAGTTTTATAGGCTTCTTCGACAAAAACTGTCTCCAATCCTCAAGCTTATTGTAACGAAACTCCTTTCTTTTTTACAATTGACTCAAGCATACTAAATAACCAATTCATAGCAAAGATCACCTCTTATGGATAACACAATCAAAGCTGTGGATATTAAAGAATTTCCCTCTAGATATTGCAACTGGATAACTCAACACATGACCCTTCATTCTAAATGAGCAGTTGCCTAAATCTTGCAAGGCTATCCTTCACGTACTTTAGGTAGGTCATTTACCAACTATTATGCACCTATCCTTTTGTAAGTAAAGCATGTCATAGTCATCCTTTACCAACTGTTATACACATATTCTTTGTTCTAATTATCTTGCAAAAATATTTTAATGGTTATTATTTCCCACTTTAATATAGGTTTTTTTTTTTTTTTAAGGTTTTTGTGATTTCATACATTTATTGATGAAGCTTACAAAAAAATAAAACAAAAAAAATACCTTTATTGGAAAAACAAATGTTTACTTGATTAACCTACAGATGTTTAATTATAAGGCAATGTCAAAAGTTTTTCACTGCTATTGTAATAGTCCTCAATCAATACCTTTGTAATTTTATTTATTTATTTATTTTTTGGCTCAATCGTAATAAGCAAATCAAATACCGTTAGCATATATTTTGGTTAATTTAATAAACACATTTGAAAGTAGTATAACAATTGCAATTAGATATTTGTTTTCTTTTTTAAATACACTATACTTATGCATAGTTCTTTTCTTTATTCTTAGACAATCTTGTTATATAAATTAATCTAAACATTATATTTAGTTTTTTCACACGTACCACGGGTTCGTGTTTGCGTGTATTTATATGTCACGTAACCGTTTAATGACTAAAATATAATAACACACACACACACATATATATATATATATATATATTGTCACGACACTAATATGGGGGGCCTAACAGGATTTATCTAAAACCATCATATCACGTGTGCACCCGTAACATGAGAGCTGTCTTGTATGTCAGAGTGTACAAGACTCTATTTATTTATAAAAGTTTATCATACAAATAATATAATATATTACAGTATTTCAACTATGGAATTCGGTTTTCCAATTTCCACCAAGATCGCAGAGAATCGGTATCCCCCACCAAATAGTGAAATTGGATTTCTAAACTACAACATACAAAATTTAAAATTCATCTAATTTACATTCTAAGTTCACCATATCCTATATCTCTATCTTCAATATAGTTTGTTGGAGAAGCTCTCTTCATACATTCCTAGCCCAATCCCAGCTAGTAATAATCCTGCACAAAAACTGTAGGGGTGAGCGAACCACGGGCTCATTGAGTTCAATTTCTAGGTATTGAAGGTTATATTGGCAACTCAAGATTTTTAATTTCTAAATTTCTAAGTCTTTTAATTGGAATATTAGTGTAATTTAAATATTTATTTTAAGATCTAGATTTTTAGATATTGATCTATTTTACTGAATATTATATTTTACTGTATATAATATATTTATACTAATTTGTTATTAGCAACCTATTTTTATGTAGAACTACTCAATATTGTTAATAGATAGCTTGAATGCTATTATTTCATTATTTAACAAGCGTAGGATTTATTTCCTAAGTGTTGAACTTAAGGAAAAAGAATTCAGTAACTTTATATTAACGGTTGCTTCATCGTTGTTTTATATTATTTGATATCATAGAAGTTCAGTTTGTATTTTCAAAATTTTTATTGGTAACGATTTTAATCTTTTTAGTGATAATCAAATTCATTTACACTTTAACAATTTTAAATCGAGAAAAATTTGAGGTGATTTTTTACTACTTGTTCCAACTATCTATATAATTCTATATTATATTTATAGTATATTATAATCAGGTTACGTAAAATTAGGGGGATTACATCCTCCCCCCTTAAGAAAAGTTTCGTCCTCGAAACTTGTAGGGGTTTATCTAAATTCTAAGGGAATTTTGTACTGGGAACTTATTCTATTGTGTACATTTATCTTGTATCTTATATTTCTATAACAGTAAAACTAATAAAAGCGTTCCCTATTCTTTTAGAGTGATTGCAATAACATCAACAAAGTTTCTTCTCATATCCCTCGTGAATGCCTTACTTTCTACGATATCAGTAGTATAGTACTTCTAAAGGGTCAAAAGTAGAAACTTCATAATTGCTTATGAAATCGTTAACTATGGATATTCGTCACTTGAATTACTAAGATTTCTCTCTTTAATTATTCCATTGTCTCCAAAATTATGATTCATAATTACTAATTTTAATGTGGAATTGTTCTATAGAATCCATTACAGTAGAGAAAAATTTGATCATTTATTCCATTTTATTCTTTTGCAATTGTCATTAGGTTTCTCTACTAGTATGGTTACCTTAATATCTCTAGTAAGATCTCTTGAATCATCAATCAATAATTCGTACTACTCTCATCACCACATATGTTGTAATGATTCTCCAAATATATTCATATTCAAATATCATCTTGTAATACACCTAGTAGTTCTATTATTATTGTCGTTTCTATTCTTCTGTACTACCATTCCTCCTATTGGATTTCTATTCATAATCATTAATACTCGCGACTTAATTCATCCAATCCGTAATATATTTTTTATATTATCTCCACTTAATTTTAGTATTAATCTCCACAGATAAAAGTTATACCAACTATTCCATCAATTTCTTATGTATCACTGATTATTGGTACTGTTTAAACTTCCTTCAATCTATACTGCTTATTCTCATTTTCTGCGGCAGTATTTGTAGATTCAAACTTAAGGATTTCATCTTCTTAATATGAATTCTTAAGTAGGAGTTATCCTTGCCGCCAAAAGTATGATTCTATTCTTACTGGTCATAACAATTGATTCAACACTATGATTTTACCAAATTCCAATCTTATCTTTCCTCTTATAACTCCTCCAAAAATATTGAGATCGAGAATTATCTTTTCCTGTTTCAACCAATAATACTATAAACACAGGGAAAATCATGTCTTTCGTTCAATCTCCTTAATTGATCAATCAACTTTCTAGTATAATGCCGAAGGCATTCTTGTAGACTATAGTATATTTGGAAATATAACTGATATTCCTTCTGAAGTGTCATGTTCACTTACCTATAGCTATTGAGTTTCTTCGTCAATTCCAGTTCATATGAGGAGGGAAGAGATATATTTCATGATCTAAGTAACGTACATTTAATGAGCCTAGAAGCTTGTGGTTTGGCTTCTGGTTGTAATGTCTCTTGACATTAGAATAAGATGTAAGAGTTTATCATTTACATCTTTGTGGACAACATATGCCCATATGATAATTGTAATATATAAATATATATATAGTCTAAATGTCTACGACTTTTAATTTATCAACTTAGTTTATCTACCGAGGTTCTACCCAATCTCACATTTGGTAGGTTGCTCCTATCTCTGACAAACCTAGAGCTCTGATACCACTTCTGTCACGACACTAATATGGGGGGCCTAACAGGATTTATCTAAAGCCATCATATCACGTGTGCACCCGTAACATAAGAGCCGTCTTGTATGTTAGAGTGTACAAGACTCTATTCATTTATAAAAGTTTATCATACAAATAATATAACATATTACAGTATTTCAACTATGGAATTCGGTTTTCCAATTTCCACCAAGATCGCAGAGAATCGGTATCCCCCACCAAATAGTGAAATTGGGTTTCTAAACTACAACATACAAAATTTAAAATTCATCTAATTTACATTCTAAGTTCCCCATATCCTATATCTCTATCTTCAATAGAGTTTGTTGGAGAAGCTCTCTTCACACATTCCTAGCCCAATCCTAGCTAGTAATAATCCTGCACAAAAACTGTAGGGGGGGTGAGCGAACCACGGGCTCAGTGAGTTCAATTTCTAGGTATTGAAGGTTATATTGGCAACTCAAGATTTTTAATTTCTAAATTTCTAAGTCTTTTAATTGGAATATTAGTGTAATTTAAATATTTATTTTGAGATCTAGATTTTTAGATATTGATCTATTTTACTGAATATTATATTTTACTGTATAGAATCTATTTATACTAATTTGTTATTAGCAACCTATTTTTTGTAGGACTACTCAATATTGTTAATAGATAGCTTGAATGCTATTATTTCATTATTTAACAAGCGTAGGATTTATTTCCTAAGTGTTGAACTTAAGGAAAAAGAATTCAGTAACTTTTATTAATGGTTGCTTCATCGTTGTTTTATATTATTTGATATCATAGAAGTTCAGTTTGTATTTTCAAAATTTTTTATTGGTAATGATTTTAATCTTTCTAGTTATAATCAAATTCATTTACACTTTAACAATTTTAAATCGAGAAAAATTTGAGGTGATTTTTTACTACGTGTTCCAACTATTCTATATAATTCTATATTACATTTGTAGTATTTATTATAATCAGGTTACGTAAAATTAGGGGGATTACATATATATATATATATATATAAGATAATAGATTATATATAATTTCTTTGTTATATATGTACAACCAATAATATGATGTGAAGAAAAATGTCAAATTTGGTATTGAAACTTCACACCAAAATTTAATTTGATACTTGAATTTTAAATTGATTAATTTAATATCTAATCAAAATTTTCATATTTATTTTTATTAACTTATCTAACATCATTTGTGTTCCATTTGTTGACAAGGAAGAGGTAGCTTATTAGTACTAAACAACATTAAGGAAATTAGTAAAAATTTAATGATAAGTTGTCTTTTCCATGTCATAAATAGATGGTAAAAATAGCATAAATTTTTGTATCAAACTGAATTTTTGTATAAAATTCAGGTACCAAATTTGACATTTATCTCATGATATACATGTTATATATAATGAATAAATGGATTATATCCTTATATATACGTTTTCATTTGTTACATATGATTTATATGATATGTAAACGTGTGTCATACATCATAGATTACATATATAACATACATACATATATATATATAAGATTATAGATTATTTATCTAATATATATCATATGCGTGACATATATAGTGTATATAAATTATGTATAATACATATATATTACATAAATAACACGTTGATTATACATATAAGAATTGTCAGATTTTTATCGGTATTGGATCTGTATCAGATCATCTATAATTTATCGGTATCATATCTGTATCGGTTCAGTTTGATCAGTTTATATGTAAAACTGTCGGTTTTTCATTAGAATCATATCAATATCAATTCAATTTGAAAATGATGCCAGAATAATATCATACCAATATATCCAAACAAACCAAGTTGAATAACATGTAGATTATACATACATACATACATATATATATATATATATATATATATGTAACATGTGAATCATATTTGACTTACAAGTTGTACACAACAAATATGTAAATACATATAAATAACATTCGTGCGAGCATGAATGTGTATAAAGAGAACTTATATAAATATATATTACATAAATAACAGCTTGATTATAGATATGAGATGAATAACATATAGATTATATATATAACATATGAATCATATTTGACTTATACATAACATATATATATATTATACAAATATGTATAATCTTTTTTTTTTTTTTATGTATAACATTTATACAAATATATAACATATGTGCGAGCATTAATGTGTATAAAGAGAACTTATATATCAATATAATGCTGAAAAGGTTATAAGGGATTAATGGTTAATGTAAACCCAAATAGAGGATCAATGTTTTGAATATTTGAAAAGAAAAGAGACCAATATTATATAAAGAACTACAAATAAGGGACCAACATTTTAATGTGTTTTTTGTATTATTATAATGGACGTATGTGTGATTTCATCTAAATATGCCACATCAACATATTTTTCATAATAACATGATATAACACATCTCTTACCAGTTATACCTTATATGATGTTGATCTTTTTTCATTAATCACTTGAGATGTTGATTAAACTTATCGTCAAGTAAGTGAGATGGGGGTAGGGAGGGGAAGAGAGAGAGAGAGAAAGAGAGAGAAAAGGGTGTTAAGGAAAAGCAAATAAGAATAACTTTTAATTATACTTATTGAGGCGTTTTATTTTTGGGCTATATTTCTAATAAGGTAAAGTAAATACTTAAATAAGCAGGGATTTTTACAATAGAATTTTCCAAAAGAAGCAGGCATAACTATTGAGGTCACTATTTATTTTATTTTATTCTATTCTAAAAAGTGAGCTCTATAATTTAAATTCTACCGATTTCTATCAATGGTAATTGGAGAGGATAACAGTTCTTGATTTATTTCTTTTTCCCTTTTTCTTCTCCCCTCCCCAAATACTCTGGATGGCTTCCTGAATCATAAGGTATGATATTCCAGTTCTCTATTTCTTTCTTTATTTATTTTTTGTATTTCATATTTCTTTCTTGAAAATTTCAATTTACGAACTTAACATTTTTTTTAAATTTACTTTTGCTTTAATATAAAAAAAACATGTAATACTGAAGTTTATGCATGACTAATCGTAATAGCCTTTTAAGATGGGAATTATCGTCCCCATATCATGCATTTCCTTGCGTAAGTTAATACAGCAAAAGATACGCAAATGTTGCTTTATAGCCAAACATTCATCAAGCGCCACGCATCCGAGACATAGTACTTGCTGTTCCAATGGCTTATGTATTTTGAGAACTCATATATATATAATGGATTGTATAATGTCCAAATAACTTTAAATGTCGTAGTGAGCAACTAAATGTTAAGATCAATAAGTTTACCAAAATGAATATTCATAACCAAAAGAAACCATTTGGGTAGACCAATACCTCATAAAACCAAGTATTTCCTTTCAATTATATTCATCCACCATCACAACAAACAATATTAAACAACCAAAATACAACAAAAAGTATAGAAAAAAAAAAAAACAAATTGGGCCATCCTACTTAGAAACTAGTTTATGCCATTTATTTTAAATGCTTTGAAAACCTACTCATAACTTCTATTAGTTTGAAAGGAAAGGATAGTCAATGAAACCCACAACTGGATCTGAAGTATAGAAAGTCTTCCTGTCATACTGATTCAACGGACCATTAATTTTGAACCTAGAAACTAAGTCTGGATTTGAGATGAAAAGTCGACCATAAGATATCAAATCAGCATCACCTTTAGCTATTGCCTCCATACCCAGCTCTCTAGTAAACCCACCACTTGCCATGAAAGTGCCTTCATAAGCATCTCTCCATGCTCTCATTAACCTCTCCTCTTCACCTTCTTTTCCATATTGTTTTATCCCTTCAGCTGTAAATGGTTGTGTCACATGTAGATACGCGATTTTAGAACCTAATGTACGTTGGAATTTATTAAGCTTTTCAATAATTGAAAGGCCAAGATTAAGGGGATCAGAGCATAGCATCATTATGGTCAATTGCTGGAGAAATTCTTACTCCTACACGATCCACACCGATAGCATCAACTATCGCTTGAACAATCTCCATTAAAAATCTACACCTATTCTCAAAAGGTCCTCCATATTCATCTGTTCGGTCATTGATCTTTTCCTTTAAGAATTGATCGATAAGGTAACCATGTGCTGCATGAACCTCAACCCCATCAAATCCTACAAATAAAAAGTATAAATACAATTTAAATTTAAATAGATAATGGAAAGTGTAAATTGCAATAATGAAGTCAATGCTCCATAATCATGGGGTTATGAATTATATGGCATGATAACATGACAACGTGTGTTTAAGCTAAGAACCTGCTTGCATAGCATTCAATGCAGCTTGACGATACTGCTCGATCACATGTGGCATTTCAGAAGTCTTAAGCGCTCTAGGTTGATCACATGGTTTATAAGTTCCATCTGGCGCAATAATTTTCCACTGATCCGAGAGAATTTGATTTGTTGACGAAATTGGTGCAGCACCACCAGGTTGGTAATCTGTTATCATTTCCTTTGTTAAATACATTTATGATATAGCAAGCCCTAAAACATTGATTTAGTACTAATAGTTTGTAAACTTGGTACTCTTTTCATTATTTTATTCCAGAACAATATAGTAAAAAATGATTTTATGCACATTCCTAAAAAAATGTGGACGTCTAAACATGTGATTTAAAAAATATGAAGGTTTTCTTTTTTTTTTTTTTTTAAATTTTGGACAAACAAAAATACGAAGTTTAATAAAATTAATTTCAATCTCTGACATAAAATAGCTTTTAGGTGTACAATTCATTTATATAAGAATATAAGATAAAATTAAACTATAACAAGCGTTATGGTTATGGAAGCTTAAAAATCAATTTTGGTAAAGATTACTATAAGATTTACTCGAGAAATCAAATCATCTCCAAGTATATATATCTATATATGTGTATTTCATGATTATATTTCGAAGGTCGTCAAAGTGACAATGAACCTCTTTCTTTTTCCCCAACAACTTAAGTTGTGCCGTCCATTTCCCACACTCAGCAAGCAAATAAGAAGGAAAAAGAAAACGCTTCGGTAGAACCTAGAATTACACGACAACACATATACAGGGCAGAATGGAACCTGTAGTCTTCCTTTTCGATTACTCCACACCATTACATTTTTACATTTCTCTCATCATGTTATAATAACTATTTGCTTAGACAGATTTGAAGTGACAAATTTTTTGGAAATTTTAACTATATGCAGCTTAAAAATGAATAAAGTGAAAATAATACCTTTATGAGAAGCACGTCCTACGTGCCATAGCTGGCAGAAAATAAAGGCACCCTTGGCATGTACAGCATCTACGACCTTTTTCCATCCTTCTACTTGTTGCTGGTTATATATTCCAGGCACATTTGGGAATCTGGTTTTGCCAATATTCAACCAAAAGCAATTTTATTCATAAAGTTGATTTTCCATTATAATAGACGTTAAATAGAATGGTTAATGCAATTGAATGATACCTAAACTTTCATAAAATATATAATTATGTATCTTAATTTTAAAATTAATCAATTTAGTATCAAAAAGACTTTCCGTACATGTTAACAATACTTCTATCAAGTTTTTTCAGGTATTAAATTGATTAATTTCAAAATTTTTTATGTATTCACTCTAATAGTACCTCTATTAAGTTTTTCAGATAATAAATTTTGAGATACTAAATAGATTAATTTCACTATTCAAGCACTTAATTATGTATTTTGTTAAAGTTAATGACCATTTATGATATTATCCATAAATAGAATTACATTATCACGTAAAGATCTAATATGTAATTATAAATCATTGGCTTATACATATTAAGATAATATTCTTTACTAGTTACTTATTGTGCAAACTTGAGAGGGTTTTCCTGTTGTGATAAATAAAATTTTTACTTTTTGAATAACAATATGATAAGAAATAAATAGTTAAACATTAACCTACATATTGCTAAAAACCTTTAAACAACTGGGTTTTCTCATCCAATGCTTATTCTAAGAGAGTCACGTTGCAATTCCAAAAAATAATAATAGAATCCTTATGAAAAGATGTATTACCCGTAGCCAGTATCAGAAGGACTGGTTCCTTCCGTGATGAGAAGACCTCCAGGAGTGGCCCTTTGTGTATAGTACTCTACATGAGCTGCTAATGGTATATTATTTATCGCTCGACATCTTGTCATGGGTGCTAGTACAATCCTGCAGCCGTAGTCCAACACCAAACACCAACTTTGTTAATGGCCGTACAATAAAAGTGAAATGAATATTGTCCCCTTATAAGAAAGGATTTTGAGGATGGATTCATAAACCACAACTTTTCTAGTTCCGATCGCTTCGTCATCAAGTTATATAAATTAAAATTAATAGAATTATGGGTTCTAGCGACATACCTATGAGAAAGGTGGAATTTCCCCAACTTATACGGAGTACACAGATCGGCCATTTTTGCTTAAGCAAGTAAATTAAAGATAGAATAAGAAGAAGATGAAGATGAGTCTTTAAAATTTGATACGGGACAAGAATATGAAAAAATTGTGTTCCAGCTCGTCCATTTATACTTGAACGTTACGTGGGGAAAAGGCGAATGATGACTCCACCGACCAAGTCGTCAACGAATTTTTATGGAAGTTTTTGACCGTGACAGAATAGATATATATCTTAAGGTTTTTTAACTGTTTATTAATATTATTCATTTCCCAAGACGCTTGTTTAATTTGGTAGGCGTACTTCAATCCATAATCGAAATCAAACCTATGGTTGACTTAATTAATAAAAGGAGTATCTAGTTTCCAAATTCTGGGGCAGGAGCTTGAATAATATCTGGTTTCTTGACATAATGGGTGAATGTGATGATTGTCAACAACAAGACAATGAGAAGGAGTTGTTGGGAAATGGAAATGAGACTTTATCAAAAGAAAAGTGCGATTTTACTTTTGCACATCGATGCGTAATGAATGACTTGATAATATCCTCATGAACGTTTCCGTGATTGCAGTCTAAATGCTTGTTCTTTGTTTTTTTTTTTCAAAAGAGAGTTTAGACCAATGGGAGCCCACAATGATTTCATATAACGAAGAAGGTTCGTCATCGGACATGTGGGGTCCTGGTAATAGCTTGGCTCGGAACAAGGCTTATTTGCCGATCTATTGTTGTCATTTACGGTGGTATTTATTACGTCTGACCCTTGTTATGTTATTGTATTATCTTCTTCTTTCACATTCAACTGGTAAGTTAACGCAATTGAAATTTTAATTTTAGAGCCCCTCGGAACTTATATCCATAAGTGAATTCTAAATTTAATCTTTCATTCGATGACTCAAAGAAATATAATAAGTCGAACTTATAAAATAAATCAAAATAAATAACATTTTACCTACTACTTAACAAAGACTTACAAAACATATCCAAAAAGCCTCTATCGCGTAAAAATATAACCTATCGTGTATGGATTTCGCTTAGAGTTTGACCCATAGCAAAAAATAATTATTTTAGTTCATCAATTAAGGTATAATAATAATAATAATATAATAATAATAATAATAAACTCATGTAGAGTCAACTAAACCCCAAACCCTATCAAAAAGGCAAACTAAATTTAAATTTAGTTATCTACATAGGACAAAGTCATTGAGGAACTACTAGACAAACTTTATCTATTCCCTAGTCCAATTTGAATCGGTAAATCTTTCAAGGAGAGTTGACCCCCAAACAAGTAATCTAGATTGTGGTCTAATAGTACAATATCTACTAACAAGGACAACTACCTTAAGGTAGCCTAAGGAAGATGTACTTAGAGATATTAAGAGTAGAATTTATTATCCTTTCTTCCTTGATCTTTGGCTAGGAAAATCATAGCTAATCACCTAAATACAAACTTATTTTCTTAATTCTCTTCTTCTTTTGCTCTTTCAAATTAACTCTGTCGTCCTTATATCCTCCTATATACACCACTATTTCACTTTCTTTTCCATCAACAACAAACAACGCACATCGACCAGTTGAGGGACTAAGTCAAGACATAATACAAGCTGAGTCAGTTGCTCCATTCCTTCCTTTCCTATTGACCAGGACCAGTGAACAACAACAGTGATGGACAACAACACAACGCAGCAAACATATATGAGTTATTGAGTTTTTTATGTTATTCTATTTTATCTTATTTAAGCCTCCTTGTTGACTTGGCTGTTGCTTCTTTTCTTTCCCCTTTCTTCTTCTATGTTGTGGACAATAAAAAACATCCTACCAACACAATCACACCATATGCAACTAGCACTATTGGAGGCACTCCTTTACTCCATTTGAGTCAATAAAATGCTAGCCACATACATGCACCTTAAGCGCCTCATTCTCTCTTATCGAGTCAACACACAACTCAACACAACAAAAACAAGGTAGCTTGACTTCCTTTACCCCACTTCATGCTATTATAGCTATTGCAGCTTATTCTCCCTTTTTTTATTCATTTTGCACCGACAGCTACATAGCAAGCAACAACTAAACACAAATACGTGAGGTTGCTATATTTCCTTTGCTTCCACCGACCAGCATTAAGGTAAGCACTTGCATTTAGCCACATCCCTGCCTTCTATTTTTCCTTTTCATTTATTATCCCAATTTGGTTGCTAATCAATCGTTTTTCTCTCATGTTAAGTCATGCTAAAGAAACGACAGTCTTTCTTCTTCTTCTTCCTTTTTTTTTTTTTTTGTCATGACCAACTTCAATCAAGAACATAACAGGTGTTGTGTGTTGAACTGGACTCTTATCCTCCTATGTAAGTTGCTGCTACTCTCCTCTTTTGCTTAACTTACTTGATAGAAACAATTTTCTTTCATCTCCTCATTGTTTTGATAGTCATCAAACACAGTTAGGGTATACACTACTCAAGCATAAATAAACATCTAATGTTCTTACAATAATTCTATCCAAATCCTACTTTGGCCGTGAACCAACAACCCCTTACATTAGGAAAGTCATACTAGTTATAGGCATAATAAAACTTAAATGGTTTCCTTGTTCTTTATACTTGACCAAAAGGCACACTATCTCAACATGACAAGCATATGGTACTCAAGCATGTTCCAAGACTTTAGAAGATTTTAGAAGATATATAGTCAAGCATGTTCCAACTAGTGAAAGTATGACAAGGAATCGATAAACGAAAGTGTCACTTATTGGTGTCCATATATAGCCATGACATATTGCAATAAGATAGAATGGTGTTGATATAAACTTATCATCCTAAAATAATAGAATTGATGAGTGAAAAGTGTAATGAAATTGAATGTACAATTTAGCTTACGAATGAATTTGGTAAGAATGACGCAAGAAAGATCCAATTGCATGATATTATGAGTATAAGTTTTAAACTCATAATTAAAGAATATTCATGGATTGAAATTAAAGGAAATATGAGGAGATTAGGACATGGACTCAATTACAATTACCAATGAACTAGAAGATATGCAAATCTAAAGTCTTAGTTTGCTACCTTTGGTATCACACCTCAAAAGGGAGCATAGTAGGATTAATTTAAAATTATCATACCACGTTGCACCCGTATATGAGAATCATCTTGTAAGTCAGAGTGTACAAGACTCTACCAATTTGTTAATGTCTATTATTTAAATGATATATTTACATATAATAATATTAGTAGAATTCAACTATGGAATCCAATTTTCCACTTCTAAACAAGATCGCAGAGAATTGGTATCCCCTACCAAATAATGAAAATGGGATTAAACCTACAACATACAAATCTCAATTGTTTACACAATTCATCTAATTTGCACACTAAATTTAACATAACCTATATTTCTTATTTTCAATAAAGTCTGTTGGAGAAGCTCTCTTCACACATTCTTAGCCCAATCCCAGCTAGTATTAATCCTATACAAAAACTGTTGGGCTGTGAGCGAACTATGGGCTCAGTGAGATAACCCGACCAGACCATGCATCAAATAATAATAAACAATTTTAATTAACAAGCATATGCCATGCAACAATCAATCATATGAACTTATACAAGTTTGGGGGTCCATAATCCAAACAGGATGTAGATTTACACCCTCCCATCAGGATTGGAAGGAAGCCATGAAGAGCAAAGGAAGTCTGTTGGAGAAGCTCTCTTCACACATTCTTAGCCCAATCCCAGCTAGTATTAATCCTATACAAAAACTGTTGGGCTGTGAGCGAACTATGGGCTCAGTGAGATAACCCGACCAGACCATGCATCAAATAATAATAAACAAGTTTAATTAACAAGCATATGCCATGCAACAATCAATCATATGAACTTATACAAGTTTGGGGGTCCATAATCCAAACAGGATGTAGATTTACACCCTCCCATCAGGGTTGGAAGGAAGCCATGAAGAGCAATGTACCGTGCCCAGGAGAGCCAGAGAACCAAGGAAGAATGGGTACCATAAACTCCTTCAAATTGTTTTAAAGCATTTCACTCTTATCATGGAACAAAGAAACACTATTAAGTATTAGCTATTTCATGTCGATACCATGAGCGGTGTTCCTTCGATATCACTTAGTTCCCGTGGAACGGAATGGAACAGAACAGAACAAAGGTACTCTTGGAAGAACTAGGAAAATGTCATCTATAAAACCCAGGCGCATCACCAGAGAACTTAAATGCTAATACGAGCGGGATCATCCTGTTTTTTTAAAATGCAGTATGTGCATATCATGCAATGCATGTCCACTTTCATTTTGGTACCAGTAGTTTTTAGTCAAATTTGAAGTGATCATACAATTCACAGACAATATCAACATGCTTCATATAGTAATTATCATACAATAGAATTATCACTTATCTTATGATAATTTGGCATTCAATCATACAACAATCATCATGCATTATACCCAATCCCACATGCATATTAGTTAAATATATATTATTCAGATGCAGTTATACTACAAGCACAAATAATGTGATAAAGTCAAAGTTACCCACCTGTTGTCCTTGCTAGTTTGTTGTAGTAAGCTACTAGAATTCCAAGAACTTGTTCTATTTTTCCTATAAAATGAGATAGTAGCTATTTAATATTACACTATTATTCAAAATGCTTTTGGTTGCACTTTTTGTGTCCTAAATTTAATTTTCACTATTTTTAATTCACTTTGTTTTTCCCTAGGTAGGAGTTTCAAATTTTATAAGGATTAGTCCTTTTTGTCATTGTCAGAAAATCTGTCTAAACACATTTTCTATAAGAGAAGTCTTCTTAAAAATTATAAGTATTAACTTTAACTATATAACTTTAAATTAGGTCTATTATTTTTATTTTAACTCCATTTTAACGTATGATCAGACAATTAAATAACTGTGTGTTGTATGATAATTGACTTAATTTTATTAATCTGTAAATTTTATTTATTCTATGAGTACCAATAATTGTCATAGAGTATTTTTAAGTCTTTTTTTGCTTTATAATTTTATTATTAATTTTTTATTTATTTATACAGTCCTTTTAATATGTCTATCTTAAGGTAGTTGCTATTTAGTAGTTATTATTTATTTTCATTTTTCTTGTCTTGATCTTAAAATATTTTATATTTTATTTTTATCGAGAAATTACGAGATTCGCACTTAGTAAATTAGTAATTTATTGAGATTATTATCATCATTTTATATCGTTTCTTAGCTTGACCGATTATAGCAACAAATACTTATTTCTAATTATTTATTTTCATCTTATTTCTCTTGATATTATTTCAGGTTATTATCCATTATTCATAGGAATCGCATTACCTATAATTTTTGCTCTTTTTAAATTTCCATTCTTGTGTATTACTAAGTTGTAAATAATTATTTTAATTCTATTCTTATTTGTAAAATGTAATATTAATTATAACAATAATAATGATAATACTATTTGCTAACGGTTTCTTATATGTAATACTTTTCAAATACTAATCTTATTAATCTCATAACATTTGTATTAGTATATTAAATTTGTTTTGTATATATATGTATATATGTATGATTATTCTTATTTGAATAATAATAATAATAATATAATAATAATAATAATCATCATCATCATCATCATGAATATAATAATATTTATAGTAATATTAATCTTAACGATCATAATAGGAATAGTTATAATAACAATAAACTGAGAACGATAATAATAATTTAATAATATTAGTAATAACAATAATGATATTCTTATTATTTGGTTTCGTCGTGTTTCTCTTAATCTACTTCGTATAACTATTCTGTTATATTCGAAAGTCACATTGTCCCTAATTTTATCTTATTTAAAATTTTCATTCTTATATATCTATACTAGTTAATTATTTAGAATATTTATAATTCATTTTTATTTGTACAATATATTAATATTAGCAATAATATTGTAAGTGATATTTTCCAATAATTTTATAAGTTGCTGAATTACAGTTATTACATTTTATTAATATTAAAATCTTTTTGGTTGAAGTCACCCTTTTTTAATCTTATTTTATTTTTTTATTACGTATATATAAATATATAATATATATACTAGTCTTGGACGAAATAGACTTAATCTATAAAATTTTACATGTACGCTAGCATCATACGCCGCTCGTGTTGGTTCCCAGATGCCAGCGTTTGTGTAAATTTACACAAAACAAATGCCAACATATGATGGCTCAAAGATTGCTAGCGTTTAACGAATACCGTCGACGTTGTGGCGTACACCGGCCTCAGACGCCGCCGGCTTTGAATTCTAGAGGCCGGCTTTGGACGGGAATTACTTATTTCAAAACTTTACGTAGCCTCTGTTCGAGGCTACGTTGCTTCTACTCTACTAGCCTATCCCTATACGCTACCGGCGTTGGGCAGTACACAGCCGACATAAGACTGGTGTAGAGTATTGTTCATCATCTTCTTCATTTTTCCTCTGTTTATAAATTATTTTTCTTATTTTATTTATGTATTATACCTTCGTTTGAACTACTTCTAAGTGTTTTTCTATGCTCCATATGTATGTGATATACCAATATATATAACATTCCATAATCATCATGCCACATGGTTTTCTAACTTCTACATATTGTATGGAGTTTTATGATGAAGAATTACCTTGTTTGAGCTAGTATGGAGATGCTATGCCCTTCTCCAAAGCTTGATACAAATCCTAAGTTAATAGAAACATTATTTAAGCTAATGTTTTACATATGGAATTAACTTAACATGAGTTTAACTTACCTTGTTTATTGATTTCCTAAGCTTGTTTGATAATGGAAGTTTGTTTTATGGAATTGAGTTGATGTGTTTTTGTTGATGTTTTTGGGTTGTATGGTGTGTCGTTATTTGTTGTTGTTATGGTGATTTATTGTGGTTGTCTTTGTGTGATTGAAGGGTTTGTTTGTTGCTAAATGAGTGTGCATATATATAGAAATGGAGAAGCTGCAACTTTTCAGCCAAAATGAAGAGCTTCTCCACCGAATCTTCAACTTGCATTTGCATGCATTAATTATGTGTCTTATTCGAATCCTTATGATTGGTTTACGCATTATTTCTCTTGACTTTTGTTACTTTTGTTGACTCTTTTAGCTTCAAATTTTGGCTATGCAAAATTAGAGGAGATCTTAGTCGCAATTCTTCATCCACTTGCACCGAAAATGTCTAATATATTATATAATATTGCTTTTTTTTATTATTTTAGTTTTATGATAGTTTATTAAGTTAAACGAGTACAAGTATGTTAGTTACTTAGAAGTTTTATTTCCAAAAATTTATTTAAAGCTTTTATTAAAGATATGTGTATGTGTGTTATTATGTATATGTTGGTTACGTACAGGAAAAATCAAAAGGAGGAGAAGGAGGGAACGTGTTGAGAAATAATAAAAAATGTAAGGAAGATAGGATGAATGGAGGTACAAAAACAAAAAGAAGATGATGAATTTATAACCAACAACTATGTAAGGAGTGGGCAAAAATATCAACTTGTGAAAAAAAATCAGTGGGCAAAAATATCAACTTGTGAAAAAAAATCAATTTTGTGGGTCCAAGTGACACGTATGATAAATACTTATTCGATAATATTTTTAGATGAAAATTTATATATTATTAGTATTAAATATTCTGAACACTATAGTATACATATAATTTCTATTAAAGACATATGTATATGTTGTTATGTATAGAGAAAAATTAAAATGAAAAGAAGAGAAAACGTGGAAAGAAAATTAAAAAAAATATAAGGAAGATAGGGTGAATGAAAATACAAAAACAAAAAGAACATGATGAATTTATAACCAAAAACTATGTAAGGAGTGGGCAAAAATACGAAATTGTGCAAAAAGTCAATTTTGAGGGTCTAAATGACACGTATAATAAATATTGATTTGATAATATTTTTAGATAAAAAATTTATATGTTATCGGTATTAAATATTCTGAATAGTATAGTATATATAGAATTAGTTTAAGGTTTTTATTTTTTTAGCTTTTATACCTGCTATCGTAAATTATATTTTATCTATTTAAAAGTTTTGTTTGGTAGTGTTTTGATAAATTAATAATTATATTGCCTTTAATTCGACTTTATTATAAATTTATAAAGTTTGAAATTACAGATGAATTCATTTCTATTTATATATTTATTCTAGAGTTTTTATTAAATTAGAAACTTAATAATTATTTTATATTTGTTACTTTGTTCTTTTTACAAATGATAAGTTACTAGGTTAGATCCGAATTTTAGTTTCTATAGACATAGAATTATTTAACTTAAAGGTATTTATATGTTTCAAATATTAAAACTTAGGTTCTTAAATATTAAACAGTTTTCTTTATTCTTTTATTTACTTTATTTCGAACATTCTGTATTTTTAAAGTCTTATTGATATTTTTATTATAGTTCTTTTATGATTCTACATTTTATTTATAATATTTATTATAATCGGGTTATGTAAAATTAAGGAGATTACATTTGGAACCTTCTTCCTTTAGTAAAAATTATTTCATCATTAAAAAGTACTCTAAAAACTGTGTAAGATCGACTATTTACATATCAAAAACTAAATTAAAACGGATTAGATATAAGTAATTAAAATTTTAATATCAAAAGTTCATAAAACTTAATCTACTAGAACGTAGGTTACTAAACTATCATATATAGCAATTCCTTAAGTAATCTTTATATTTCTTTCTAAATTTAGGAGACATCGAGTAAGAGGACCTGTACCTTAAGGATTACTTTGATCTATAGTTATAGCAAAATGAGTTCTCCATGATTATTACATTGTGTTATGTGTGTAGTTTAGTGCACTAAAAGTAATGATAATAAATTGATGTGTAGGGTGGGTTTCGGGGTTACTTATACTAGAGTTGCTTGAGTGTGCTAAGACTTATAATTGAAATTGAGCACAATTTGACTTATTTGCATTAATTATATGGATTTGAGTGCTTGTGAATAATTGATTGATAAAAAGGAACTTTTAATTAATTAAATGGATCATGCATACTACCCTTTCGTATATTTTGAACAACTAGTATTATGCTGAGCAAATCAACTAGCATGGTTAAGTCTTTGAGTTTGTTTTTACTAATGAGAAATTAAGTCGTACAAGGAAACACTTTTATGGGTAGAATCGTGCTAGGGGCTCAACTTAGGGTTTGTATTCTCAAGAATTGTTTTTGAAATCGTTTTTGTAAAATAAAAGAGATATCGCTTGCATTAAGTGTTTTATGAAATACCCAAGGTTACACGATAACCTAGAACTGGTGGGTTCATGTTGAGTCGTGATGACCATGTGCACTTCCATCACCCGAGTTACGAAGGGCGTAAATCCGTAGTAGGTATAATTTGACTAGTAGATCATATGTGTTTGCTCATGTTGTTATTGCATTGCATATGCTTGCTAATAATTGATTGATAACCATGCATGAAAGTGTAATATGAGAGGATATCACTCAGCTGATTGTAGATGGCACCTTTATGGATCTTTGTTATTCCAAGACTATCTATGGGACACACACAAATAGGGGAGGCCCCAGGTTAGTATTGTCGGCTTTTGGGATTTTGTGGGTAGATGGAGTGACCGAGACTAGAATCACCTATTTTGATGGACCTTTGTTTATACTCATGATGTTATGCCTAGACTTATGGACTAATGATACTATATAGTTTTATTGATGATAGATGTTTTGTGTGATAGCATGTATTTGTGAGATACGCTGGTATAATGATCCATAGTGTGGGGTATACTGTCCCTACTTTGTCCGTAATAGGAATTTAACTATATTTATCTTAAGTATTATGTTGTAAAAATCCCTATTATCGTTGTTTTTTAGTTTAGGCTCTATGATTGCCATTTTCTAGTAGTGCCCTGAATGGACAGCAAGCCTTATATGTTGTATTGGAAGCTGTTGAAAGACAAAGGAGTCATTCATTAGCTTTGTTACAATATATGGCGAGGCTGTAACAAATAGGGTGCCAATGGGGAAGGAAGAAAAATTATCAAGACAACAAAATTTGAAAAGCAAGGTTTTACTATGCATGATTTTTCATCATGTTCACACCATAGATAGCTTCTATCAATAGCTTGAGTTCTTGCATTTCATTTCATCCCAAAGTCTTCTTATCTCTCTTTGTCAGAAAGAAAAAGAAGTCATGGAGAGAGTTGCAAGTTGAATTTCTTGTATTATAGAAGAGATAAAAATTAGAGAGTTGTGTATTTTTCTCCTAGTATCCAAGAGAGAATTTTAATAGTTTCTTCTTGTGACATAGAGATGTTGTAATTCCTAACTATTTCTTATAGTGAGATTCTTCTACCTTTTTTGTGGTTTTTACCCTGATTAGTTTGGGGGTTTTCCACATTAAAATATGTACATCAATTTTACTTATTTTCATTATCTCAAATTAAATAGTCATGGTCCTGCTTTATCTGATCGTAAGATTCACAACAAAATTAGGTCACTCTTATATCCCACCACTACCTTATTCAAGTGATAACCTTTAATAATACAAGGTGTTGTGCAATACATGTAAGGCTTTTGTTAAAACTTGATTAATAGCATAATTTTATTTAGGGTCCTAATTATAATATGCATAATGAGCAATAACGCTTGTATAGGATGCCTTCAAAATTGGCTCCATGTTGAAATGATGTCCTTTAATAATACATGGTGTTGTGCAATATATGTAAGGCTTTATTAAAAGCTTAAATAATTAAATAATTCGATTTTGCGTCTAATCGTGTATTTTGTCAAAATTTAAGTAGTATTTATGATACTAACCCTAAAGCTTTACCTTTGGACTCCACTTTTATCATAAGCAAGTTGTCTTTCCCATGGTTTAGGCTTATTTGACAAAGACCATCTCCAATCCTTAAGGTGCTTGCAACGAACCTCTTTTTCTTTTACAATTGACGAAATTATAATGCCTAGATAACACATTCATATGAAAAATCACCTTATAACCCTCTATGGATGGCATGATAAAGTTTGTGGCCATGATGGCTCCTTCTCCAAAGTCGTTAAATAGTTTCACTCCATTACAAAGATCCTAGATATCACAACTAGATAACTCAACCCATGACCTTTCATTTTAATCAACCTATTACATTAATCTTGCAAGGTCATCCTTTAGGTACTCTAGGTATGTCCTTTACCAACTATTCAACTCTTATCCATTGGTGAGTGAAGCTTGTCATAGCTACGCTTGTGGGAGAATTAATCATTTTATGACCCTTAACACTATATGACAAGTATTTATCCTGTAGTTTGTAGGCAAATCCCATAAGTAACGGTAAGCTTTACACTTCCGGTATTAAGGCTCTTTGTTGGCTTAAACCATGCTATAAAAAAGGCTTGCCTCCTTCTATCTAAATGTATTAGTATGTCTTTTACTTTTGTCAATCATACTTAAGATTAAAGTGAGCCACTTCATTCAGGTACTCGACCATGTACCCAGGTTCCTCCTCATGATTAGATCTTTAATTTCTCTTATTTTATCAACTAGGGCTCTATATGGTTTTACTATTAAATTGTATTAGCCTTCTCTACAATTTTGGCTCTAAGCCAATTTGGAAATATCAGCATCTCAGAGCTTCGCTATCTTTGTAAAAAAGCTTAAAGCAAACTATGACATTTAATTGAATTTATTTTCATGTTTCTTCATCATATGATCCTCTTTCTTAAAATTAAGTAGTTCAATACCTGTTTATATCCTTCAATTTTTATAGGATGAAATTATCATCTTATGTGTTTATTTCAAAGGGTCACCTTCCTTGTACACTTATGTGTACATTGTGTATCATCAACTCCCTAATATAATTCATCTCTTATAATATATAGCATAACTCTTCATTTTCATAAACAAATTTAATATAACATATTACATATCACTTTATATCTTGTATTTCTTCACTTTCATACTTATTTTTTTTATGGTGTCAATGCATCTAGGCTTATGCCATCAATTTATAAAGTAACAATATTGCTACACTCAATGAGAACATCAAACCAATGTGCTATGTAGAGATCCAGACATGCCATGCAACCATTATGTGGTCATGTTACAAAGTTACCAAAACATTACTTAACTTTTTTTTTTTTAATTTATCTTTACATGCTTCTTGCATTTTTGGCTTCCAACTTAAACCTATAACTTGCTGTGCTTGGTGATAAAAGTCTAGTGACTATTGTACTCACAAAGACTTTCTTTTTTCTCTGTTCTTTTTAATTTTTTTTCGTTTAGAAAAGGTATTTTGTAATATTCCCTTTACTTTTAAGGTTTTAAACATGTTAATAGAAAGAATTTTATGCTTGCTAAATTTATTGGGGTTGATATTGAAATATCCAAGAATTTTGATAATCCAAAATAAGAAAGTGATTAATATGACTCAATAAATAAGAAACTTTACGATATAATTTCAACCTAAGTAGACCATGAGATATAATTAAGATAATTATTATAGTAATTGAATTAATTTGAGATTAGAGGTAAAAAATAATCCAAATTTCAACCATATCTTATCCAATTATCCAAAATATTCAAAATCAAACTGTATTTATCAAATTAATACTAAATCCCTAAATTCTAAAATTGAAAGCCTGAATTCAAAAATTTCACTTGTGGAAATTCCAAGATAAAAAAATAATGCGAAATTACCTAAATTTGTCATCTTTCTTTAATTTGCACTACGAAGGATAATCTTGGAATTATAAAAAAGTTTCTACTAATTATTCTTAAGTCAAATAATAAAATACTCTCAACACACATGATTAAAATATCTAAGGACATTTATGTCTTTTGGCTTCGAAATGTATGCTTCAAACCTACACTACATAAGACTAATTTCTCCATTTCTATCTCATTTTACATCATCAAAATTATCTCTCCTCTCTACAGTTTTATGTTGCCATTTCCTCTCTCTATCCCTCTTAAATTTCTTCAAAACTCAATCACACAATCAACTAAGTAAAGTTAAGCTTCTACCAAATCTAATATACTTAATTAATTTTTATTGATCTCTACATTTAATCTCTAATCTGAACATTGATTCTTTTAGGAAAAATTCATGAATCAAAGCAAAAATTGAAGTGGATTCTAGTTGAATTTGTAGTAGTAATTGGACTTGGAGCTTCTACAAGTGTTTAAGGAGTAGTAGATATAAATCTTGATTAAATTATATTTGATTTCTTCATCTAGTAAGTGGATCTAACATAACCGATGATTGATTTATGTTATATTGGATGTTTGATGCTTGATTTATAAGTTAGCTATCTTTTATCCTCAAGTTCTTCATTTGCTTTCATTCATTATGTGAACATGGTATGGTCAGTTTATAATATTGCTGATCTGCTAAAAATGAGTTTATGATTTTAAAAGCTAATTCACCAGCAAGTGTACTAGATCGAATCAAATAACAAGAGGATGAGTGAGTATCGTTCCCAAGGAAAAGTTAAGTATTAAACTTTTAGTGACTCCAATTAATATTTAGGCAAAAGAATTCAGATCAATTGTTTAATTAACATTACTTCACCTAATTTCTAATTGTAGTTAATCTACTAAGTTATTCCTTAATCACCTAAACTTATATTACACTATAGTGGGAACTTGGATCAAATCCTAGTTTTACTAATCAAGTTGAAATCAAGTTATATTGACAATTAGATCTCATGATTATTCAAGTAGAACTATCAAGATTAAAACTTCTTCATGAAGTTTTTAAAATCTCTTAAACCTTAAAATAACCTGGAAGCTTCCGCTACTTAGAATATCAAAGGAATCACATTACATCCAAGAATCTCCCGATTCATTAATTGCCTAATGACTTAAATTGAGTTTCTCCTAATCTCTTGATAAAAAAAATCAACTTAAATACATTGCATTTAACACAAAAATAATTCTAAATCAGATATAATGTCTCAGCTTCCGGATTTTGATATTAAATCTACATTTACGAATTCCAATGAAATCAGATTTCTCTCCCGAGCAACCTAACTTCTTATTAACCAAAATCTTTCTAGATACAAGGCTCATTACAGGACATCAACATGAATATTGCAAGGTTCTAACAATCATATAACAAAATTTAACCATCGTTTTAGCAATTAAAGGATTTAATCACATTCCCACTATTATAATTTAACCTAACATTGAAATAAGAACACTTATAGAATCAATATCATGAACAAAACTCATAACGATCTAAATATAAGATTTTCATATAATATTACACATAAAAACTTGAATTAATAACAGAACCAAACCGTATAAAGTTTCCCACAATGAAGATCAGCACCTATACGAACAAGTTCTGGAACAAATCACGATCAAAGAATGATTTTGGAACATGATTCTATGATATAGTTCTCTGGGCTACTCTCTATTCTAAGGATATTTTTTTCTATCTAAAAAGAACCCCCTCTCTAGAAATTGTCGATTCTCCCCTTTTCAAAACATCTCAAATGCAGAAATGATGCGAAGCTTCAACTGCCTAATTTAACGCCGGCAGTTTCTTATCCTACACCAGCAGTGTAGAGGCCAGCGTTAAAATTTTTGAAGCTATGATAAGCGAAACGCAGGTGTTAATTCTGGCGATGTTGAACATGCAATTACCGGCGTTCATTGAAAATCTGCACACTTGTAGATTTATCCTTGCAATGTTGGCAGCGTTGAATATGAAATGCCGGTGTTGCTCCCAGTATTGCTTGTTTGCTCTATTTTAATGTTGATTTCCAAGCTCAAAGTTCATTCCCTTCAATTATTGATTCTCCAAGTTCTCTATAACCTGATTAAGCACAATTCAACACATTAAAGTACCAATTCCTCGCATTTCTCTAAAGATAAACACAATTAATCATCAAATAAGAGATGAAAAGTGTATAGATTTTTTCATCAATTGCCAATGCTATCTAAAGAAGTTTACGGATTGTTCATTATGCAGATGAAAGGTAAGTCTTTGAAAAGATAGTTCATGATAATGGATATCAAATGAAAAAATTCTCCTTGAAGCTTCAGATGTAGAAATGTATTTGCAATCCGAATACGTATTGATTTCATCAACATAAATACAATTAAGTTGTGGTCTAGAACTTTCCTCTGCATAATAATAGATCAATCCAATCCTTTGTTACTTGAACAAATATTTTATCAATCTACAAAAATTACACCACTTTACATTTATGTGTGCTTGGTACCTAACAAACAAATGAGCATCACACGACATTACGTAATGGTTATTCAAATTTATGACACCTTTATTAACAAATGTCCATTATTCCTCCTCCCATACACTAGAAATCCTTTAATGTCATTTATAGTGGCAGCATTGAACTTTCGAGGAAATTGTTTCTTACATTTTCCATTAATCATACATGGTGATTCCATATTTCAATTTCCACATAGACTAGGAATCATGAATGGTTCAACAACTTCATATGCAATAGGATTTTCTTTATGATTTGCATATTTATTGACTAAGTTATAATATTGTTGTCCTATGATCTTCTTCATACATATAGTCAATGCTCGGCAAGTGTACCTATCGCTTGTAGTATAAGAATAAAGCATAGGGTCATATTTATTAATTGAGTTATAATTTACCTTTGAATTGTTATCTTACCTAGAAAATCGAGTGAATAGTATTGCTAAGTGTACTATGAATATGCTATCTATTACTAATAAGATCATAAACACACTTTAATTGAACTAAGGACCACGTATAAGCAACTTAGAACTTGCTTCACCATTAATCTTATCATGTAAGTTAAGAACACCAGTTATAATGTTATTACATTTCTTAATTGCATGATTCATTAATTACATTAATGTTTTTCTCAAAATCACTAATGCATAAATCTAAGTTTAACCTCCAGAATCTCTTCCTAAGCTGATAGCAACCCAGAAATGCTTTAGAAATACTTTACTTATTTCAAGTAGCTTCAAAAGAATTTCATGATTCTATCTCTAGAACCATGAGCAAGTCTTATCAACAATCAAGATCTATTCATAGGAACAATCTCTCAATCAATCCCAATGAAATCTAACATTGATTTATATCATGCACTATAATAATTCATGATGCAATAAAGACAGATTGATAAATTAATAAAAACTAATAACTTCATTAATAACAAATTGAGTTACATGACAAATCTAGGGTTTCGTAAAATCTAAATTATAATAATTATTCCTTCATCAATGTAAGAATGAAAAGCGTATAATTAAAGAAGTAAGAGGAACACATAAAACCCATTTTCAATGCTCCAATTATCTTCAATTTTCATGAATCCAAGGATATTTGGATGTTTCTTGTGTACTTCTTATCAAAGGATGTTTCTTTTTATGTTGTTAGTGAAATGGTATGTATGTCTTGAATGGATGCTAGATATTTGTTATGATCTTTCCTCTCATTTTGATGATTGGAGATGTATTTATATATTTTCAAGTGGTGTAAAAGATTTGGTACCTTTTTTCCCTTTCCTCATCTCTATTCGCTTTGATTCCTATTCAAAAAATTTCCAATGCATGTTACTGTCACAATTGGAAGCTTGATGTATCAAATGAACGAATATCTTTGAGGAGTACGATCATGATAAGGCCTGTGTTAAGTGCAGAAAAGAATTTTTAGAACATCATGGCTGCAAAAGGAATTATCACCACCCTACTTAATGCATCTCACAACTGTGATGCAACCTATGATCAACACAGATTCCTATTTCCTCCTCTCTTCGCAATCGTGATTTGAATCTAAAGTTCATACAATTTAATCACAATTTGGATAATGATAACTCCTATTTTTAGATCAGTAGTAAGGTGAAGTAAACAAACAATTCTATAACAAAATCATTACAAATGCATTATCCAAATATAGTAAATAATGAAAATTGTACATGGCACCACTGTAAACAAAACCATATTTTAGGCAACCCTTTGTTTGGATCCACTTCACACTCTACATTACCACTCGACACAATGTACTTGCATGATTTTTATCATATAACAATGATTATAACTTCTTGATTACATAAAGAATTAATAACAAAAGCTTACAATATCTATTCTAGAAATGCTAGGTGATAACATTCAATTTGAATTTAGTAAGAAAGAATAGAGTAAAATCTAGGAGTTTACACTATATGTTCATAGAAATAAGTGTTCATTTTTTTCCTCTAAGCAATATCATAATGCTTTATGCATTTCTCATTCTATCATTTTTCTAATTTTGAAATAAAATTGCCAAGTGATATCATATTTTTTTCTATTAGTCTACTAGTTTTTTTAAGAGCTAGAAATAGTTATGATACCAATGAGAAATCTTTCAATCCCCAAAGATATACAATATGGTGTAGTCACCAAAGATATATCTATTAAAGAGATAAATTGTGGGGTAGGGGAGGGGGGGTGGGTGGGGGTTGTGTTGGGGTTTGGGGGATGGAAACATACCTATAAGAGCTAGAACAAGACTAATGAGATGAGACCAAAAAATGCAAGAAGAAGAATAATATTTTACAATATAAAACTTGTCATCATGAAATCCACTTATCTATAATAAAATTGCTCATTTCAATGTCCTCAAATACGCTACTCTTATCATTTACTACCCTACATTTTTTGTTGAAGACATAAACAAATATGGTGATATAAACAATACATTTACACTAAAAATGTATTAGATTACACCAAAGCAATATTAAGTATCTAAATTATGCATCAACTTATTAGAAAATCCAACTTATAGGAGCAGCTTCTTAGGCTTAAGATCAATATGCTAGAAAACTTTAGCATTTCATCAACTCCATATTCCAAAAAACCTAACCTTTCACGCATAACTATAAACCCCCAAATTTTTCGAGAATGGTTTTGGAGTATCGAATCGAAACCCTAAAGACTGACCCAAGTTGAAACCGAACCTTAAATAATTTCGATCACAGGATTTCAGAAGAGAAGATTCATTAATCATTCAGGACAAAATCCGAGCATGAGAAAGTCCATCCAGCTGATCCCTAAGGTAAACCCCTCAATTTCTAGGGTAAAGTTGGATTGAACCCTAATATTAGTCAAACCGGAGTTATAAAAGTCAACAAAGATCAAGACAATCAAACAATTTCAACTCCGACAATCTCGAGCTCTCAAACCCTAGAAAACGAAATCGAGTTAATGGCTTAAAAGAGTTCGTAATAATATAGAGTAATATAAAAATATCATATTCATGAATTTCGAGTGTCGTTCGGACTCAAATGAGATCAGTTCTCGAAAAGCGTGTCCTGGAGCTCGGAATAATAAAAAAATTCCAATAACACCAAAAGACTCATAATTAAACAAGGATTTCAAAAATATCAGTTTCATAATTTTTGGATAACTAAAAATAACAAATATAGCTCGTTTATGCATATTTTTATTACTACTAGTATTTTATTTGTCTAGTTTACTATTCATAGTACTATTTCTACTATTCATTACTATTTCACTATCTCTACTTTTTCTTACACCTATTTCTTACTACCTACATACCTATTTTCTTACACTTTTACATTTCCAATACATCTTATATCAAATCATATCTTACATTTTAATTATTTTCTTACACAATACAAACAAAAATCAACTCACTCTCTCTTCTTTCCTATATGGCCGGTGCAATCTTCTCTCTCTCCCTCTCATTTATTTTCTTTTTCAATTTACTTTATTACATCAAAAATTTACTCTAAAAATTCTATAAATACCACTTTCCTCCTTCATTATTTCACACATCCATTTTACATAACAAAACTCTACCAAAATTCTCTCTTAAAACCTTTCTCCAACAATCCTCTCTCAAAACACTCTCTACCATCCACTACTTTTCGAGAAAAATAACAAAACTCATTAATCTCTTTTCAAATCATCTATTAAACCTTAGGTAAAAATCCTACCTATATTCTTTATCATTCATACAACTTAACATGAGCTTAGTGTATATTTCTTAGACTCATTAGAGTTAAAGAAGCAACAATATGTTCATGTTTTGTTTTTATTCATGTTCCTATTTTATATTATGTTATTATATTGTTGTTATTATTATTTGCTCTAATCTAACTTCTATATAGTATTATATATATTATGTACATATATTTCTTTAGAGCATATAAGCTCACTTGTTATTTATTTATTTTCATGTTTTGCAATTTATTTATTTCATGCAATTTATTAAGACTAGTCTTTCTAGTTTAGACTTGTCCATATCAAGTCAAAATAATTTTCTTTCTTTTCTTTTCTTTTCTTTTGGGACTAGTCTATTCTTAGTTCCGGATTGCCTTGATGAAGCTAAGGCTCCCAATACATGATCGAGATACCTTGATGAAGCTAAGGTTCCCAATGCTTGACCATATTTTTATTAGGTTTATTTACTTATGAGTATTTCTTTCTATCTTATTATGTATTATCCTTACTTTTACATTGCTACATAATCATATTCATGCATGATTAGAATGTTGTCTTAAATAAAAAGTAAAAATGTATTCTTTCTTAAACAAAGGAAAAGCGAACTAGATTTCTTAACAAAGGATTTTTCAACAAAAAGTCTAAGTATTGTTTTTAATAAATTCTTTTCAAAAGCTTAAGTAAGTTAATCATAAGTTTTAAAGTATTAGACCTAACATTTCTTCAAATGAAAGGAACTCATTTCTTTTATAAATCAAAACTAAATAAAGATAGAATTTTTATTATTGAACTTAAGATTTTAACTCAACCATATCTTTTATAAGACTTAAATAGATTTAATATAGACTTTGAAAATCACATATTAAAAAAGTTCTTCAAAACTTAAATTTTATATGTTATTATTCTCTTTTCAAAAATTAAAATAAAATTTTGCTAAGATCTAATATTGACAAATCTTTATTAAGAAAACTTTTCTTATAAACTTGTCTAAAAAGAATTATTCTGCCACTTGACAAATATTAAGGATAAAACAAGTTTTTTAAATCAAGGTAAAATCAATTCACTATCTTAAAAACCAACTTAGAAAAATAAAATTTGCCAAGCAAGTAAAGTTTAAAAGGTAAACTTATTTTCTATAGAAGAAAAAGGATATAAAAATGAGAGAAAACATATATTTAACACAACTTCAAATATTTGACCACACCAAAAACTTAAGGAATATTTTGAAAAGCTCATTTTTCAATCACTAGAAATAAAGTTAGTAGATAACTTAAAGAACCAAATTTATAGAAATTAATTTTCTTTTGAAACGATAAGAAATGAAATTATAATAGGAAAACACTCACTCATAACAAATCAAATATATTTTAGTTTTCCTTCTAACAATTCAAAAAGGAGAAATTTTCAAAATTTTTATCTTTTAAAATCCTTAAAGACAAATTGTCAACACTACCAAAAAAAAAAAAAAAATCATGCATACAATATGATTGTATATATATGTTCAAAGGATTTTTTCACTATATATATATATCCATATATTTTGCTTAAGGATTTTTGAGTAAAGGGAAGTTTGGAAAAATCATATTTTGTGAACTATAAATTCGTAACTATTCTGTACTGTAGTATTTTCCAACCCAAATGGCTTTTTATGACAAAAATAACCATAGAAATGGATAGATTTTTTCAAGTAGGTAGAAAACGGTATATTATTTGTGCAATTTCAAGTTAAAATGACCAAATTATGGCCATTTTAATTTGGAATTACCTTCTATGCGAATTTTAATGATATTATGAAATAGTTTTTGATAAGTACCATAGAATCAACAAGAAATACTCATTATGGGTATTCTTCTTGATTAGGTGATCCCGAGGAGGAGTATTCATATCCAGAGGATTATTTTGATTTGTGGAATTACTGATCGACTCCTCTATAAGAAAGAAGTGTCCTCATGACCGAATAAGTTTATTACCTACCTTTTACGTACTTGTTTGTGCTTGTAACTAGAGGCACTAGAAGTAGGAAAAGATGAAAATAAATTATGTATGATAATATTGGTTGAAAGAATGCGAAGTATACCGGGACATGAATCGTTGTTAATTAACTTGTGTTTTACTATTATTATGATGGAGTGTGTACAAATTTTATGATCACCTTTAAATTACTCTAATCATATATTATAAGTTGCATTAATTGATTCATGCATATCGCATAGTTAGTTTCATCTCATGAGCTACTGTACTCGATGGGACAAGAGTATAGTAGCTGGGTTTGCAGGAGCCATAAATCTGCAAGATGGGCGATTAGGAGCCCAAAAGAACTATTTCAAGATGGGTGAGTAGACGCCTGAAATAAACTACATAAGTTGGATTTTAAAGATGGGTTTTAAAGAGCCTGAAACACCTAACCCTAAATGGAGGGGTAAATCCATTCAAACATATGATTTCTAGTAGATCATATGTATTGTTTGTTCATTTGCTTGGTGCATTCATATGCTGTTTAATAACTTGTTTGAAATTAGTGATATAAGTACGTTAATTCAGGAATAATCTCACTAAGCTAGTTATGCTTATACTCTGATAGACTTTTGATGTAACAGGACTATATCTTTTATGCTTAAGGACTTTATATACTTGAGTGAGATTATGTTTTGGAAAGTTTCTGGAAATCCTTTGAAGATCTTAGGCTTAATATCCTTAATATCTTTTGGTGTTAGTATTATTTTCTTATGTGAAAGATTAAGTTGATATTATGATTGTTTGGAGATTTATAAGGGAAAAACCCCTAAGATGATGTAAGGATTATATTCTTATAATATTGAAATTAGATGGCTATCTGGATTTCTTATATGTTGTATTTACTATCTCGAACTATACATCCCACCGGTGTCTCCTATTATTGTGATAGACGTCTTACATATGGTGTTAAAACTTTCGCATTAAGTTTTAATACTGTATGTGGCGGACTGCTACGTTTAGGGTACCCTCTGGGGCGTGACAATAACAATCAATATCTACCAAATTTATACACAATTTAGTAGAGCTTCTCCAATACCTTAATGGATATGTGATTGCAAACAAAAAACTAAAATTTCAGAAAAGATTGTAACGCCACCAAAATTTGTAGCTTCCATTACTTAATCCATGTTTTTAGTACAATTTTTCCAAGAATAAAATTTGGTATCCTAAGGATAAATTTGAAAAATCATATCATGAAGATAATCATCTTTTCAATTCATACCTTAAGTCAACCTTAAAATAGAATACATGACCTCATGAACAAGACACTAAATTAAAAGCATCATTGCAAATAATGAACTACAAATCCATGAGCTATATTGACTTAATCATATGAAACCCTACCACAAACTACTAACAAGTGAAAAATCACAAATCAAAGTGTAGGGTTTTAATGAGAGATTAGAGCTGAAAACCAAATCACACAACTTAATAAGCTAATAAAGGACTAAAAGGAAATATAATAAAGAGAAATAAGAAGTAAGAGATGGAAACTTATTAATTAATTCTCAAAAGAGAACTGAATTAGGTATTGATTTGAGTCTTTGTCTGATTGTTTCAATAAGGGCTACAAATGAATCGAATCGAGACGATGCAATGTTGAGCTCGAATTCAAGTTTGACTCAAAATTACAAAGCTCGAGTTTGGTTTGAGTTCTACCGAAGTTAAGATTTTAAGTTGGAGTTCATTTTGAAGTAAAAACAATATAATCTTGAGTTCGACTAGATTAAGCTCATTTAAGCTTAATTTATCAACAAATATATTTAAAATTTTAATTAAAATAATATTAATATTTAAACTCAATTCAAATTCAATTAATATTTATACTTAACTTGAGCTTAATAGAGCTTGATTAGGCTTACAAACTAATCGAGTTAAATATATAAAATCCGAGTTTAGCTCGATAAATTGTTTAAATAGTTTTGAGTTTAAGTTCAATTCAACTATTCTCAAATCAAACTTAAGCAAACATCTGTGTAGGTCTGATTCTGGATGCAACGATCACGAGCATGCTGCGTGACTATCACGCTACACGTAATCTAGGGAAACAACACGTGCAAGGATGATCAGGAAAGAATCGTATAGAGAGGAGGAGTAGGCAGTCTCAATAGGCTCTAACACAGGTGTCACAGGTGAGGGAGCTAAAGAGCATCAGCCTCACTATGTACTACGAATTCATGTATGTTTTTGAGTAAATCAAGTGTTTGATTCACCAGGGTGGAAACCGATAGCACGACGGCGTTTGTCCAAGATTTTTGCCTATCCAAATGAGGTAAGGACTAAGGGTATTTATAGATAATTTAGCTGTCGATGTCGTCCGTTAGATGAGACAGATGACCAACTGCTAAAATGAGTTCTTCTCAAAGTGGATATGGATATGGGCCCCCTTGTGGACCCAGGCCTAATAAGGCCTTCATTTGCAATGTGTGTGAGCCAATTTGAGAAAAGTTGAAATTGGGCAAGCTAATTCCAACGAGCCCTACTCCAAGCCTACCATGCCAAAACTCCCATGATCATTCTAATATAATTGGGCCTGACTCTCTAAGTCCTGTCACTTTAACCCAGAGAGTTAAGTCTAAATAATAAATTAAGCATAAAGCTTTTATAATGAAATCCATACGTCTATATTTTACCTCCTGACTAAAGTCCTTCGAATGTATTGGAGGGATTTGGGCATTGATCAAGCCCTTTCGAATGACTAAAAGTGCCGTCTAGCACATGTGTGCTATAGCTTATCTGCATTGCTGCTTAGTTTGTTGATTTCTTAATAACTCGTAACGTAAAAGTCTAATACGACATTTACCAAACAATCAAATTTTCTTGGAGCATACCCTTGCAACATCATCTTATCTACATGAAGTGTCCCATGTTAACGTTTGTGTTGGTTTTAAGACAAAATATGTTGACGTGCCCCTTTCGACAGACAGTCTTGAATCAAATTGCAACTTGATAGTGTCAATTAACCTAAGGCTATAGTTCCACTACAGAAAGAATCAATTCCAGGATGTTGTTTCAGTTCATCATCGATTGCAGCATATGTTTTAGAGAAAGATTGCTTTCACTGATCAAAGTTTAAATCTGAGTTCAATTCAATGCCATCACTTAAGGATCTTAAAGCTGCACTTTCCTGGCAAGTGCACAGTAAAGAATAAGGCATGGATTTCCTCATTCTTTTTGATACTATGTGTCCGTACGGACCATGTCCATCAAAGACTCCACAGAATGTCATATCTCCTTGACATCCAAACTCGAAGTCTTTGTCAGAAGGTACACAAGGAGGATTTTTCTTCACTTATGTGGAAGCAAGACCCATTATTATAGTGTTCGCGATTCTTGGCAATTTTTAACTGAGGTGAAGAAGCTTTACAAGCATGCGAACAAGTCTGGTGACATTCAAAATCCCATGCATATGAACGAAGCGTTAAGATAGTTAAATGTTTTGTGGCAATGG